>JASAND010021657.1:0-38626 GCA_030248195.1 Trissonchulus latispiculum
TAGTAAGAATTTCCTAAAAGTTTGAACATTTCCCCTTGAGTGCTAGGTCTGGATCGGAATCGGCTGCAGAGCGATGGTAAGTTATCATCTCCCAACTCTTGAAGCTCGGTTTGAATTCGATTGCTTGGTAAATCTTTGTAATTTTGAGACCGTGTTTGAGATACCATTTAATTAGAGTAGTTGGGAGAATTTTCTTTTCCAAAGTAGCTGTTTGAGCACTCTTCTAGGTTGATTCATTACGCCGTTCAATCGGGGTACTTCTCTCATATATCTCAATGCGTCTTCCTTGCTAATTTCCACATTTTTGAAATAGCGGGCGACCAGCAAATGTTCTTTTCTTCTTATCCAGGAACCTCGATATCCACCTCAACTAGTCCGTATTGAGTCTGTTGGCTTGAATTTGGTGACTAACTGTGCAAAAGTAAGGAGCCATCTTTTTTTAGGAGATTGAAGTGCTCTTCCATAAACTCTTGCATATCCGGGGAATTTTTTAGGTCTTGGATTTAGATGACTTAGAAAACAAATTTGGTATTGGAATTACGGTTTATGAACTTGGCCCCACAATTGAGGAAGCCGACGAAGAACCAGAAGATTTAAACGAACTTTTAATTCGAAATTACGAACGGGATCAGGATATTACTGATGTTGCGGCCAAATTGATCAGACGACCTTTGGGAAAGCATAGTAGGAAAATGGCTCTAAACATTTATGAAAATCATTTCTCCTTTATTAAAAATTTGAATAAGTTCACCCTGACTTGGAAATGTTCCAACTGCGATAAATTATTCCATCAACATATAGACTTTACTAGACACTCCAAAAGTTGCAAAAAAGGCATAAAGCATATATTTCCTGGTGGAGGTGTTGGACCTACGAAAACTGTCTTACAAAGGATTAATGAACTTGGAATCCCGGTGCCAGAATGGTACTACCCCTTTAGAATAGCCTACGATTTCGAATGTATGTTTAACCCAACTACGAAAAAAAGTGGACCAAAACTGGTGTACGAACAAGAACTAGTTCCCGCCTCAGTGTCCGTGGCATCCAATGTCCCTGGGCATGAAGACCCAAAGTGTATTATAACTACTGGGGATCCCTACGATTTAGTGGTTCAAATGAAAAATTATATGGAGGAAATAGCCGATAAGGCTTATCAACTTCTGAGAGAAATATATGAACCTACGCTTACCGGATTAGCTGAGCATGAAAAACTTCTAACCGAATTTGATGAATGGCTTAAAGCTGTCCCAACCCTTGGATTCAATTCAGGAAAATTTGATATGAACCTTGTGAAATCTTCTCTTATTACCAACTTACTTCTAAGTGGCCAAGAAACTGGGTACACCGTTAAAAAGAATAACAATTATATGGCTCTTTCCACCCCCAAACTGTATTTTCTTGATATTACAAACTACATCGCAGCTGGGACCTCTTACAAAAAGTGGTTAAAAGGTTTTAAAGTTGAGCAACAAAAAGGGGCCTTCCCCTATGAGGCTTTTACTTCTCTAGAGTTCTTAAATCAAGGATTTCCACACAGAGACCTATACTATTCTACTTTGAAACAAGAAGCAATTTCAGATGAGGATTTCACAGCAGTTGTAGCAGCATGGAGAAAATATAAATTTAAAACTGTACGGGATCAACTGATTTGGTACAATAACTTGGATGTAGGGCCCTTCCTTCAAGCTACCGAAAAGATGGTAGAATTTTGGAAAACGATGGGGATCGATATGTTTAAAAGTGGGGCAATTTCTCTACCTGGTCTTGCTTACAAACACATGATGAATAAAATTCCGAAGCATACAATTCTTCCACTGTGGGATAGATTCACTCAAAATTGGCATAAATTAATTAAGGACAATATAGTGGGGGGTCCTAGTTTAGTGTTCCATAGGTACCACGAAGCTGGGGTTACAGAAATTACAGATGGGTTCAAAGTTGCACAAATTTTCGGATTCGATGCCAATGCCCTCTACCTCTGGTGCACTATGCAAGAGATGCCCACTGGTCTGTACGCCGAATGGAAACCCACTGAAGAGGGAAAATTCAAACGGGTTCACCAAAAAGGGCGCAAAGAGGCTATGTGGCTGGAATATATGGCAAAGGCAATGGGAGTTCGAGTTGAGCATGGATATAATGGAGGACAAAAAAGAGTAGGAAAATCAAAAGTTGATGGGTGGGTCTCGGAAAAGAATCTAGTTTTACAATTTCATGGGTGCTATTTCCACGGTCATGGGTGCCAATCAGATAGAAATCAGGATCCGGAGGATAGAACTAAAAGAAGGGAAAGAACAGAAAGGGTATCCCAGGCAATTAAAGATGGCGGTTTCGATTTAATTGAAAAGTGGGAATGCGAATTTGACCAAGACCTAAAAAATTCCCCGGATATGCAAGAGTTTATGGAAGAACACTTCAATCTCCCTAAAAAAAGATGGCTCCTTACTTTTGCACAGTTAGTCACCCAAATTCAAGCCAACAGACTCTTCGGACTAGTTGAGGTGGATATCGAGGTTCCTGAGGATAAGAAAGAACATTTTGCTGAGATGACGCCTATTTTCAAAAATGTGGAAATTAGCAAGGAAGACATTGGGGACCATATGAGAGAATTCTGCGATTTGAACGGCGTAATGAATCAACCTAGAAGGGGGCTTATAGGCAGCTACTTTGGAAAGAAAATTCTCCTAGCTACTCCCCTAATTAAATGGTATCTCAAACACGGTCTCAAAATTACAAAGATTTACCAAGCAATCGAATTCAAACCGAAGGCCTGTTTCAAAGAGTTGGGAGATGAAGTAACTTACCATCGCTCTGCAGCCGATTCCGATCCAGACCTAGCACTCAAGGGGGAAATGTTCAAACTTTTAGGAAATTCTTACTATGGTCGAACTATCACAAACCTTGAAAAACATATGAATGTTAAGTTTTGTCAAAGGTCTGGGGCTAGCAGGGAAGTCAATGGATGGAGATTCCGAAGATTGGATGATTTGGGAAATGGGATTTATGAGATTCAATCAGCTAAGTCAAAAATTGTTTATCGACTACCTGAATTAGTAGGGTTCTTTGTCTATCAATATGCGAAATTACGGATGCTGCAATTCTATTACGATTGTCTGAAACCCAATTTGTGGCCGGAAACTTTCCAGCTATGTCAAATGGATACCGACTCCCTCTACTTTGCGTGCACTTCCAAAAATTTAAGTGATTGTGTCCCAGTTAGAAATGAAAAACAATGGGATAAGGCTCTTAAAGATTTCTTTGTCCTGGACCCTTCCCAAAAACGTATCCCTGGGTTATTCAAAGAAGAATGGACCGGAGATGGGATTATAGCACTTTGTAGTAAAACTTATCTAGCTTGGGGAAAGACAAATAAAGTCTCCCATAAAGGCGTTAGCAAAGCGCTCAATCAATACACGTCCGACGATTTTAAAGACGTCTTAGAAACCGGACATACAAAATCAGGTGTAAACAGAGGACTCAGGAATATAGATAATAAAATGATAAAATACTTTCAAACCAAAGACGCCCTTCCCTACATTTACCCAAAAAGGAAAGTGCTAGCAGATGGTGTGACAACAGTACCCTTGGATATATGATATTATGCGTACTATCCCAACAGTCCTCTTCAGGGCTAACTGTGTACATATTTGTTGTATATAACGATTGTATCTAGAAAATAAAAAAGAATAAAACAGAAAAATACAAAAACATTAGATGGACCGGGCTTAAGTAGTTAGATAAAGTTAGTAGTTTAGGTAGGTAGGTGTCCGGTAATGGGCCGACGCCGGGTCCCAAGCCCCGGGGGAAGAACTCAGAGGGACGGAAAGAATCGAATAAGAGGTTACAAAGCCATAAAGATTACTCCTTATGAAAATTTTATGAAACCTGATTTGTTGATGCTGCACCAAAAATTATAAAAATCCTCATTTAGCTGAAACTACGTGTGTTGGGTCTAGACTTGTAGAGCTCGAGGAGAGGAGTCGAACGGTATCTGTTTCATCGAAATCGGATCAGGGATGAGAAAGTTATGGTCCGTTGAAAATCACCTTATAAAAATTTTATGAAACCTGATTGGATGATGCTGCACCAAGGATATATAAGCACTTGAAGTTAGAAGTTTGAAAATCCCAAGAACGTCCGGTAATGGGACGACGCCGGGTCCAAAGCCCCGGGGGAAGAACTCAGAGGGTCGGAAAGAAAGGGATTAAAGAATGGAAATAGATTGGTGTAGTTTAGAATAAGCTTAAGTACATGAAAACTGAAGGAAAGGTCGAAAGGTCATTGACTCCGGGAGTGCGGCTCGAAAAAAGGATACTATACTACTCACGGAGCTCGAACGGGTCCCCAAGGGCCGCACTGAGCCTTTTACACCCATATTATAGGGGAGCGCTCTCGCGCTCCCCTATAATACCTACGTTCGTAACAACAAACGTGTGTGCCCTGTGAATTTCAGCCTTCATGAAAGTCGAAGAAAAGGTTAGATTTGCTTAGATACGCTTGTGTCGGGGGGAGTGTGTTAGCGCCGGACTGAGAATGTCTATATTTTGTTTGTGTATACGTATTCATCCTTATGATGGGCTGTGATACCCGTTGCTTCTTTTTCTTATTTTTTGTGTTAAAACTCATTTCTGTATTGTTTTCAGCCTGAGGACATTGGTTCATGTGTGGAGGAGCGGCCCCACTCGCTGGTGGAGGGGATTGGCGGCGCCCGATGGATCCAAGGGACTTCTGTCGCTCCTTCTGGTCCTCCTCTTACCCTTCCTGGAGACTCCTCTCTCCGGGGACCCCTCTCTACCCCTTCTCCTGCTCGTCGTCTATCCACCATGGCCGGCGGTAGCGTTCTCCTTCTCCTCACATCTGTCCAGACTCAACCCACTTCCTCAACTTCTCCACAAAATGGTTTGTTTTTGTTAATAAAGCTTGAGGAATCATTTCTTGGAATAACTAATTTATCATAGGGGTCGCGGCAGCGATCCCTATACTATGTGTGAAAAGTGGCTGGAGACAGTGTAAAATAAGCTGCGCAGAAGCTGCGCAAAATCCTGCACAGATCCTGCGCAGATTTCATGCGCCAATTGTAGAGCACATCGAGTTTAGTATGTCTGTGAAGTTTCAGCCCCGTATCACTTACCGTTAAAAAGTTGCGCCCCGGACCGGTTATGGCGGCGATTTTTTTTTCGGTTTCTCCTATTTAATGGTTGTATGTATTGTACATAATGTTCGCCGCTTTCACGTGATCTGCAGCGGTGGGCCAACCTAAAGGGCTATAGGGTCTAGTAGCAGGGATTTTTTTCAAAATCGGACCTGTGTAAATCTTGTGTAAATTTAAATTTCAGTGTGTATTTTTGTTTGAAGCTGTGTAATATCTAAAAGCGTTGTTTTTCAGATATAATACGTTATTTTCGATTTATTCGAGTTATATTTTATTCAGATATAATAAAATAAATTTAAACGTTATTTTCGTGCTACAATGTTATTTTCGAATCATTCAAGCCAACGTTCTGCTTGCTGCACTTGTGTAATGTGCCGGAAGAACCCACAGGGGGGTCTGGGGGCGGAGCCCCCCAGACGCTGAGGAAATTTTGTAAATTGTAATAAAATTCACAATGGAAAAGTCTAAAAACGATTAATCCGTTAAATGTCAAAACTAGGATTGGACAAATTCCAACTTCTGGAATAACTTCTCCTACTGAAACGATTTTTTTATTTTTCCAACTTTTTGGAATAATTTTTCTCACAAACATGCTGGTTACGTACTAAAAGGTTTGAAGCTTTAATTGCTGCTGGGGATGGATCCATAATATGGACAGAAAACACCAATTCTACAATAGATACCTACAACAGCGGGGGGGTCTGGGGGCGGAGACCCCCAGAAGTTGACAAATTTTTTAAAATTTTCGGCAAAACCGTGTTGAAAAGTTGCATTCCTTTAGCTTTCGTTTTGAATATTTATTGTGCTAGACAACAACAATTTTTTGTGGTTCAGACTGCACTTTATGATAAAAGATATGTAGAAGAAACGATATTAAATCGTATCTACTTGCTATATATACTATACTATCTTACGAATACTTGCACGCTGTACGTAAATAAATAATACGCAACTGGATAAGCAGAAGTATATATTTGCAGGAACAATAGAACACCTATAATCATGTCGCAATGGAGAAAACCATTGTAAATGATTGGAAAGAGGCGGGGGTCTGGGGGCGGCAGCCCCCAGCTAAAAGCTAGAGCTATTTTAAATATGAAAGGCTTGAAAACTTTTTCAGAGCACTTTTTGCAAAAATATTCAAAAATTTGGCTGTGTATTTTGGTGCGTAAATTAGTTTTTCACTGTGTAAATTTATTTTTTTGTGTAAATACACAGTATTTTACACAAAAAGAAAACCATGTCTAGTAGTACCCTCTAAAGAATTTAAGAATGGGCCAGTATAAACTGCAGACGCAGACGCAGACCAGCAGACTTAGCAGACTTATGCAGACTTTGAGCAGACTTGCAGACTGGGGTATAAAAAGCAGACCCGGTTATAAAATGCAGACTTTTGAGCAGACATGCAGACTGGGGTATAAAATGCAGACTTGGGTATAAAATGCAGATTTTTGAGCAGATTTGCAGGCCCGGTATCCGCCGAGGCCCATCTCCATTGACCAGGGTATCCAAAACAGTTGACCCACCCCAAAACCGATGCTCGGACAACTCGGGACCAAAATTGAAAATTTTGCTATTCCTCACAACGGACTTCGCTTAAATAACTTACGTATATTATGCATGTAGCATGTCCACACTCTGCAGTATCTAGCCATGTATTGGATATCTTGCCATGACCTCTGGGCTAGCCCACGGCAGAAGATTATTTTACGAACCTTTTCGCAAAAACATCAGCAACAACTTTTTGTAAAAAGGTGCGGGGTGGCTGCTACAGCAAAACTAACGCCAAATTGGAGCTCTGCGACGCCGAAAGCTTATATGGCACACGTGTTTAGGTACCTCAGACCCGTCTGACCCAGTAACCGGCTGTTAGTCATGACCCCGACCCTCCGGACCCAAGGGAGGTCATGATCATATAAGTGGGCTAAAGCTACAGGAAAACAAAGGAGATGACTAAAACCAGGATCGGGTGACTAAACACAGGATCCATTTCAGGGTCGGGATAGGGGTGGATCCTCAGTTCAGGATCGGGTTAGGGGTGGATCTTGAGTTCAGGATCGGCTTGTAGCTTATCCTGAAATGGATCCTGTTTTAGACACCCGATTCTGAACTCAGGATCCACTCCTTACTGGATCCTGAAGTTTCCAGCCGATCCTGAAATGGATCCTGTTTTTAGACACCCGATCCTGAACTCAGGATCTACCCCTAAGTTAAATCCTGAAGTTATAAGCCGATCCTAAACTAGATCCTGTTTTAGTCACCCGATCCTGATCCTAATCCTGAAATAGACCCTGATCCTGATCCTGGTTTGAATTAAAACTAATGCCAAATTTGAATTCTACGCCCCCAAAGCCTGGTAGGTTTTTAGGCTTTCTGGGCCTTGAAATAAGGTTTTTGACCAGTTACGTGACCCTGGCCAATGTCACATGATCCGTCACTTGAGCATGCAAAATTACTACGTACGCTAAATTGTTTGCGCTTTGCTTACTAGAGCAATATATGGAACACCAAATTCATTGCTTCCTGGAGTAATAAACGGAGTTCAGAGAATTGGCTAGGGTAGCCACTTAGGACCCAGGGACCTAGAACCAAAATTCGAAGCTAAGCCTGTTCAAAAAACTTAGAAGTCTAAGTTTTTATACACAGTAACACTAGGGTCTATGCTCTATTTATGCATGAAAAAATTTTCTTATCTGATATTTTTGTGAATTCGTTAACAAAAGATCACAAATTTTTTTTACCCTCGCTACACAAGTGCTATCGGCTTGAAACTTGCACCGTATGGAGAGAATCATTACCAGTTGATTACATATATATATACCAAAATTATTTTGATCGGGCTTCATTTGCGAAAATGGCAGCAAAAATTCGATTTTTGAGTTTTTTATTAAACTTGCTATATGTACATACATTGTCAGAAAAGTAGACATTTAATGCAAAAAAATAAAATTAAATTTTTATTACATATACCGGCGTCTGGTTATTACCGACCATACTGCATATTTTACACCAAAATCTGCAAAACCTATACGTATTTTATACCGGAGCCTGCTTTAATTGATGACTGGCCTTCATTTTATAGCCTAACCTGCATTTCATGTATATATATATATATATCAGGATCAGGAAGTCTGCTGAAAAGTCTGCATTTTATATCCCGGTCTGCTTTTTATACTCTAGGCTGCAAGTCTGCTCAAAAGTCTGCATTTTATACCCGGGTCTGCAAGTCTGCTCAAAAGTCTGCATTTTATACCCCGGTCTGCTTTTTATGCCCTAGTCTGCAAGTCTGCAAGATAGTCTGCATTTTATACTTTTAGTACGGTCTGCGTCTGCATTTTATACCCGAGTCTGCGTCTGCATCAAAGTCTGCGTATTATACCCCAGTCTGCTGGTCTGCGTCTGCGTCTGCATTTTATACTGGCCCTTAAGAATCACAACTTTTTTTGCCGCAGCTGCGCCACAGCGCCGGAGTGGCGCCGCAAAGTCGGCTCATAGCGAAAAGTGACCATTTTTGTGGTCGTCGCTCAGGTCGAACGTTACGAGTTGGAGCTGATTTCTTTTCATATTCAGAAATTACATATATTGAACTAACTAACGGTCTAGGTTTCGTTTCTCTATCACTTCCCTAGCGACCACAGTGACCCGTCAAAAATGGCGAAAAATTCGAAAAATGAAAAATCGAAATTTCTCGCTATCTATACAACTTTAAAAGCTCAGACCTTCCATACAATGGTTTTCTGGCACGGAGAATCGATTCCAGCAGTCAGTTTAACCGTCAGACTTACCCATCTTGCTGGGCTGATTCCACTTTGCCGTCGGGAGGGTCAAGTCGGAAACCGCTTCCTGGAGGTCCATGCCCATGGTAGGCTCTACCTGGCATGTCAAAACTTTGTCTATAGGGGTTTTCTGGTGTGCCCAGCTCATTCCCGGTATCCGTTTTGCCGTCCGACGTGCCTATATTGCTGGGCTGGTTCCAGTTTGCCGTTTGGAGGGTCAGTCGGGTGGGGGGTCAAGTGGTCGAAAATAAAATTTTTCAAAAGTGGTCAAATTTTGTATCAAATGAAAGCCCTAAGTGAGCTGAGCAACTTTTGTCATAGAACTGCATACCCAAAGTGGACGTAGAGTGCTGTGATGGGGTGGGGACTTAGGCGATTTTAGGTCAAAAATGGAATTTTTCAAAAGTGGTCAAATTTGTGTCAAATGAAAGTCCTATGCGAACGGAATAACTTTTGTAATGGAGCCACCCACCCAAACTTGCTGTGCCAAATAACGTCACGTGCCTATGAAACTTTTGTCCTCACTCCTTCAACCGAAATGTAAAGGATGTAATATAGACACAGCCAACACATACTATTGTCCTCTTTTGTGCGGAGCATTTTTGTTACTTGTATTATGTATTGGCGCGACAGCGCCCCTACATAATATGGGTATGAAGGCGTCTGCGCGGCCCCCTGGAGACTGTGTTGGCCTGGTACCAGCTATATAATTAGAGGTCCAGGAGGGGTAAAAATGGGATCTTTTGCATTTCCCCCCCCAGCCCTAACTTTTGATTTTTTAGACCAATAACTTTGAAATTTGGTGTGGGTGCATACTGGAGGATGGTGAATTCAAAAATTTTTTAAAAATTTTAAATTTTTGTTTGGTAAGGGGGGACCAAGGGGAACCAAAAAATTTTTTGAAAAAAATTTGCTGAAAACATGCATACAGGGGTTTTCTGGGGCGCTGAACACGAATCTGAAATCCGTTTTTCGATTCAGCTTTTCGTTAGCTCAGTATAAGCTAAAGTTGTAAGCTTAACATGTAAGCTTATACTTGGCAAACGAAAAGCTGAATCGAAAAACGAATTTCAGATTCGTGTTCAGCGCCCCAGAAAACCCCTGTATTCATGTTTTCAGCAAAATTTTTTCAAAAAATTTTTTGGTTCCTCTTGGTCCCCCCTTACCAAACAGTCCCACTTTTACTAGAAATGGTCTAAAAGTCACGAAAAATGGCGGCTTTCGGCCTTGGGGTGGTACACATATATTGTAAATCGGGATCGCTGAAAACGATGAGCATACTGCCGATACCGTCCAAAGTGAATTTTTTCTCCTCTTTTGAGGTACTTCCCATGCCACCGAATGTATGAGGAAAAAATTCGAGCAAAATCTATAAACTTTTGAAGGAGTTGGCGGAAGGTCAAATTTTGCCCAAAATCGATTTTGGTCAATTTTTGACCAATTTTCAAAAAAATTGAAAAATTGTCAGAATTAAGGTTATATGTCTAGTTATTCCTGGGAATTACGAACAACACCCTAAACTGTGTTTTCATGCGTAAACCAAAATTTTATGTCAAGAATTGGAGCTGCAATTCAAAAGTGAAGTTGCAGCTTTTTTACAGTGCAATTTTTTGCCAACTTCATCGGTCGATCCTGGCCGACTGGTGCACGCTATAATTTTTTCTCCACTTTTGAGGTATATACTTCCCATGCCACCGAATGTGTGAGGAAAAAATTCGAGCAAAATCGATAAACTTTTGAAGGAGTTGGGGGTCAAATTTTGCCCAAAATCGATTTTGGTCAATTTTTGACCAATTTTCAAAAAAAAATCGAAAAATTGTCAGAATTAAGATTATATGTCTAGTTATTCATGGGCATTACGAACAACACCCTAAACTGTGTTTTCATACGTAAACCAAAATTTCATGTCAAGAATTGGAGCTGCAATTCAAAAGTGAAGTTGCAGCTTTTTTACAGTGCAATTTTTTGCCAACTTCATCGGTCGATCCTGGCCGACTGGTGCATGCTATAATTTTTTCTCCACTTTTGAGGTACTTCCCATGCCACCGAATGTGTGAGGAAAAAATTTGAGCAAAATCTATAAACTTTTGATGGAGTTGGTGGAAGGTCAAATTTTGCCCAAAATCGATTTTGGTCAATTTTTGACCAATTTTCAAAAAAATCGAAAAATTGTCAGAATTAAGGTTATATGTCTAGTTATTCCTGGGAATTACGAACAACACCCTAAACTGTGTTTTCATGCGTAAACCAAAATTTTATGTCAAGAATTGGAGCTGCAATTCAAAAGTGAAGTTGCAGCTTTTTTACAGTGCAATTTATTGCCAACTTCATCGGTCGATCCTGGCCGACTGGTGCATGCTATAATTTTTTCTCCATTTTTGAGGTATATACTTCCCATGCCACCGAATGCGTGAGGAAAAAATTCGAGCAAAATCGATAAACTTTTGAAGGAGTTGGGGGTCAAATTTTGCCCAAAATCGATTTTGGTCAATTTTTGACCAATTTTCAAAAAAATTGAAAAATTGTCAGAATTAAGATTATATGTCTAGTTATTCATGGGCATTACGAACAACACCCTAAACTGTGTTTTCATGCGTAAACCAAAATTTCATGTCAAGAATTGGAGCTGCAATTCAAAAGTGAAGTTGCAGCTTTTTTACAGTGCAATTTTTTGCCAACTTCATCGGTCGATCCTGGCCGACTGGTGCATGCTATAATTTTTTCTCCACTTTTGAGGTACTTCCCATGCCACCGAATGTGTGAGGAAAAAATTTGAGCAAAATCTATAAACTTTTGATGGAGTTGGCGGAAGGTCAAATTTTGCCCAAAATCGATTTTGGTCAATTTTTGACCAATTTTCAAAAAATCGAAAAATTGTCAGAATTAGAGTTATAAGTTTAGCTTTTCATGGGAATTAAGAACAACACTTTGTGTCTTCTTCATTTCAACACGGTTTTGGGTCATTTTGACCTCCGTCCGAGAAATCGTTTAAGGCTTAGCCTTAGGTAGGGTAAATCTGTTTTGCCCAAACAAGGCGATCCATGCATGAAAACACACGACAGGGTCCCTGCTGTCAAGCGTATTCCGTTACACTGATTTTAAGGTATACCGATTTTAACATTACGTATTTTTCACTGCATCTGTAAACCTGTCCTGTCTTCATGCGGTATATGCCTTTATGATTTTGTTTGGAATTGTTTGCTGTGGATCAACGCAGCTTAGCCTGATGTCAAGGTCGGCTCCATGGTGGTTCTCTGTCATCATGAAGCCTGACGAAGAAGAAAACAATCCGAAGAAAATTTTAAATTTGTGTTTTTTTCGTATTTTATTGTTTTGCATAGTGTTTAGGTAGGGGTCAGGTATTGTGCATAGCTAACGGTAGGGCACATACTAAAACAAAAACAATTGACCAATTTCCACATATTTTCCGCAATTTTCTAAAACATTGTCGCGACCTCAGCGCCTGCGACAATATCCCTTTAGTATTTTAGAATTCGAAATTCTCTGATTTTAAGCTTAATTTACAAAATTTCCTCACTGATGGCAATTTTCTAAAACATTGTCGCGACCTCAGCGCCTGCGACAATATCCCTTTAGTATTCTAGAATTCGAAATTCTCAGATTTTAAGCTTAATTTCCAAAATTTCCTCACTGATGGCAATCTTCTAAAATATTGTCGCGACCTCAGCGCCTGCGACAATATCCCTTTAGTATTCTAGAATTCGAAATTCTCAGATTTTAAGCTTAATTTCCAAAATTTCCTCACTGATGGCAATTTTCTAAAACATTGTCGCGACCTCAGCGCCTGCGACAATATCCCTTTAGTATTCTAGAATTCGAAATTCTCAGATTTTAAGCTTAATTTCCAAAATTTCCTCACTGATGGCAATTTTCTAAATCATTGTCGCGACCTCAGCGCCTGCGACAATATCCCTTTAGTATTCTAGAATTCGAAATTCTCAGATTTTAAGCTTAATTTCCAAAATTTCCTCACTGATGGCAATTTTCTAAAACATTGTCGCGACCTCAGCGCCTGCGACAATATCCCTTTAGTATTCTAGAATTCGAAATTCTCAGATTTTAAGCTTAATTTCCAAAATTTCCTCACTGATGGCAATTTTCTAAAACATTGTCGCGACCTCAGCGCCTGCGACAATATCCCTTTAGTATTCTAGAATTCGAAATTCTCAGATTTTAAGCTTAATTTCCAAAATTTCCTCACTGATGGCAATTTTCTAAAACATTGTCGCGACCTCAGCGCCTGCGACAATATCCCTTTAGTATTCTAGAATTCGAAATTCTCAGATTTTAAGCTTAATTTCCAAAATTTCCTCACTGATGGCAATTTTCTAAATCATTGTCGCGACCTCAGCGCCTGCGACAATATCCCTTTAGTATTCTAGAATTCGAAATTCTCAGATTTTAAACTTAATTTCCAAAATTTCCTCACTGATGGCAATTTCTAAAACATTGTCGCGACCTCAGCGCCTGCGACAATATCCCTTTAGTATTCTAGAATTCGAAATTCTCAGATTTTAAGCTTAATTTCCAAAATTTCCTCACTGATGGCAATTTTCTAAAACATTGTCGCGACCTCAGCGCCTGCGACAATATCCCTTTAGTATTCTAGAATTCGAAATTCTCAGATTTTAAGCTTAATTTCCAAAATTTCCTCACTGATGGCAATTTTCTAAAACATTGTCGCGACCTCAGCGCCTGCGACAATATCCCTTTAGTATTCTAGAATTCGAAATTCTCAGATTTTAAGCTTAATTTCCAAAATTTCCTCACTGATGGCAATTTTTTAAAACATTGTCGCGACCTCAGCGCCTGCGACAATATCCCTTTAGTATTCTAGAATTCGAAATTCTCAGATTTTAAGCTTAATTTCCAAAATTTCCTCACTGATGGCAATTTTTAACTGATGTTGTGCATGTACATGTTTACGACATTATTGTTTCTGTACTGCTCTGTGCGTTCAATTTATTAATTTGTTTCTGTGTTTAACATTATTAATTTGTTTCGATGTTTAACAGTTTGTGTTGTTTACTATTTGGTTTTGTATATGCAGTTCTTATGTGGGCGTATAATTTTATCACACACATGCACTGGAAATGTATTGATGATAGCATAAGCTGCTAGTGAGGATGCCGGTACAAATCTGTCTGCATCAAAGAGCATGTCGCACGACAGCTACTGCTCTATGATGCTGTAGTATTTGTAACGGTATGTTACTGATTTCTAATAAGCTACAGTGTAATCATAATAAACAGTATTTACAGGTTAGACTCCAGTTTCAACATAGTAAGAATTGTAAATTCAAAACTTGAATAATTTTGACTCGGCATAATCGAGGATTGCATTTAAACTGATGTGTCTACAGGTATATACATGTTTACGACTTTATTGTTTCTTTACTGCTCTGTGCGTTCATTTTATTAATTTGTTTCTATGTTTAACATTATTAATTTGTTTCGATGTTTAACAGTTTGTGTTGTTTACTATTTGGTTTTGCATATGCAGCTCTTATGTGGGCGTATAATTTTATGACACACATGCACTGGAAATGTATTGATGATAGCATAAGCTGCTAGTGAGGAAGCCGATACAAATCTATCTTCATCAATGAGCATGTCGCACGACAGCTACTGCTCTATGGTGCTGTATTCGGTACCAATTATGATTAGCTTTATTGTAATCATAATAAACTGTATTTATATGCTAGTATGAACCAGGTTAGGCTGCAGTTTCTACAAAGTAAAAATTGTAAACTATGATAAACTTGAATAGTCTTGACTCGGCATAATCCTGGACTGCATTTTTAACTGATGTTGTGCATGTACATGTTTACGACACTTTGTTGTTTTTTTACTGCTCTGTGCGTACAATTTATTCATTTGTTTCTGGGTTTATTAGTTTGTGTTGTTTACTGTTCGGTTTTGTATATTATGCGGTTCTTTGGTGGGCGTATAATTTTTACACACATGCACTAGAAATGTATATATTGATGATAGCATAATCTTCTAGTGAGGATGCCGGTAGAAATCTGTCTGCATCAAAGAGCATGTCGCACGACAGCACTGCTCTATGATGCTGTAGTATTTGTAACGGTATGTTACTGATTTCGGATAAGCTACAATGTAATCATAATAAACAGTATTTACAGGTTAGACTCCAGTTTCAACATAGTAAGAATTGTAAATTCAAAACTTGAATAATTTTGACTCGGCATAATCGAGGACTGCATTTAAACTGATGTGTCTACATGTATATACATGTTTACGACTTTATTGTTTCTGTACTGCTCTGTGCGTTCAATTTATTAATTTGTTTCGATGTTTAACAGTTTGTGTTGTTTCTATTTGGTTTTGTATATGCAGTTCTTATGTGGGCGTATAATTTTATCACACACATGCACTGGAAATGTATTGATGATAGCATAAGCTGCTAGTGAGGATGCCGGTACAAATCCGTCTGTATCAAAGAGCATGTCGCACGACAGCTACTGCTCTATGATGCTGTAGTATTTGTAACGGTATGTTACTGATTTCGGATAAGCTACAATGTAATCATAATAAACAGTATTTACAGGTTAGACTCCAGTTTCAACATAGTAAGAATTGTAAATTCAAAACTTGAATAATTTTGACTCGGCATAATCGAGGACTACATTTAAAATGATGTGTCTACATGTATATACATGTTTACGACTTTATTGTTTCTGTACTGCTCTGTGCGTTCAATTTATTAATTTGTTTCTGTGTTTAACATTATTAATTTGTTTCGATGTTTAACAGTTTGTGTTGTTTACTATTTGGTTTTGTATATGCAGTTCTTATGTGGGCGTATAATTTTATCACACACATGCACTGGGAATGTATTGATGATAGCATAAGCTGCTAGGGAGGATGCCGGTACATGTCTGCATCAAAGAGCATGTCGCACGACAGCTACTGCTCTATGATGCTGTAGTATTTGTAACGGTATGTTACTGATTTCTGATAAGCTACAATGTAATCATAATAAACAGTATTTATAGGTTAGACTCCAGTTTCAACATAGTAAGAATTGTAAATTTATGCGAAACTTGAATAATCTTGACTCGGCATAATCGTGGACTGCATTTTTAACTGATTTATCTGGATGTACATGTTTACAACTTTATTGTGTCTTTTGCTCTGTGCGTACAATTTATTCATTTGTTTTTGGTTTCATTAATGTGTGTTCTTTACTCTTTGGTTTTGTATATGCTGTTCTTTCTTGGACGCATTTGTACACACACATGCACTTAGAAATGTATTGATGGTAGCGCAGACATAGCATAGCCGATACAAATCTGTCTTCATCAAAGAGCATGTCGCACGACAGCTACTGCTCTGTGATGCTGTAGTATTTGTAACGGTATGTTACTGATTTCGGATAACCTACAATGTAATCATAATAAACAGTATTTACAGGTTAGACTCCAGTTTCAACATAGTAAGAATTGTAAATTCAAAACTTGAATAATTTTGACTCGGCATAATCGAGGACTGCATTTAAACTGATGTGTCTACAGGTATATACATGTTTACGACTTTATTGTTTCTTTACTGCTCTGTGCGTTCATTTTATTAATTTGTTTCTATGTTTAACATTATTAATTTGTTTCGATGTTTAACAGTTTGTGTTGTTTACTATTTGGCTTTGTATATGCAGTTCTTATGTGGGCGTATAATTTTATCACACACATGCACTGGAAATGTATTGATGATAGCATAAGCTGCTAGTGAGGAAGCCGATACAAATCTATCTTCATCAATGAGCATGTCGCACGACAGCTACAGCTCTATGGTGCTGTATTCGGTACCAATTATGATTAGCTTTATTGTAATCATAATAAACAGTATTTATATGCTAGTATGAACCAGGTTAGGCTGCAGTTTCTACAAAGTAAAAATTGTAAACTATGATATTATGATAATATTATGATAAAATTATGAAACTATGATATGTAAACTATTTGCAGCACTATTTGCAATTATGTTACTGATTTGTGATAGCTAGACCGTAACACTAATAAATAGTATTTTTACTAACAAATAGTATGAAATGTTTTAGGGCATAGTACGATTTGTAAATTATGCTAATTTAATAGTCTGCACTCGGCATTAATCTCATGGGCTACATTTTTTAATTTATGTATCTGCATGTACATGTTTACCTGTTGATATACTGTTTGCACTGCGCTGTTCGTTACACTGTATTCATTTGGTTCTGGTTTGGTTTTTTGTGGTTGTATACATACATACTCGTTGGTTTTTATTTTTATCATTTCTTTTTATATCTTCTTTTTACACATACATGCAACAAATTTAGAAATGTAGTGATGATAGCATAAGCTGCTATTGAGAATGCCGGTACAAATCTGTCTGCATCATAGAGCATGTCGCACGACAGCTACAGCTCTATGGTGCACTTATTTGTAGCGGTATGTGACTGATTCGTGACTTGAATGTGTACTGCATTTGAAAATGTGCTTGAATTGTCCGAATTAGCAATGTTTGCTCCTGAGTTTCTACGTGGTTTTCTGTAACTTCGGTAAATACATTCCGTTTTATTGTTTTACCTTTTTGTCTCGGTTTTGTATATTGCTTTTTGTGCAAATTAAAAGCGTGTGTTGGTAGGTAGGTAAGGAACGAATCACAGGCTGCAACGATACAACTACACAAAACAAACATGGCCAAATACGCAATATTCACATTTACTGCAGTGATCAACTTCAAGTCTCCCCATCCCCACAACACAATGGAAGCCAATCATTTTTATCTGTTTTTGTATTAAGAAAAAAACAGGGGCAACCAACCAGTCCTGTGACAGGAAAATGTTGACGCAAAGCTGGGTATGCATTTAAAAATTTGTTGATTATTTGGACGATGCTCCTTTGGGGTTTTGGGGTCAACAAAACTGACTGACTGCACTGCCTAAAGTATGTAGTTACCCTAAATTGTAGGGGTTGCAGTTGGAAAATAATAATAATAATAATAATAGACTGATATTCTATAATTTAAATAGACAGAGATATTTTCGGTTCGTTCGAGTCTTACAGGTCATATCGTTAAATACTTTGCTGGTTTCTAGATTATTATCACGATACCCAGCTCAGAGACTAGCAAGGCAATCCTAGTATATTTAACTCGTTCAAATACATATACCATACAAATCAATACAATCAAATACAATTCACAAATGGATTCAACAGTAATTTTGCTATTGGGCACATTTTCACTACAGAATGCTGTCATTAAGTTTTTGCATGAACAATTAGGTTCTTACGATTCTTTAAGACTGAAAAGTTGATAATTCAAGGTGGAAAGCATTAATTTTGTGTACACCAGCTTAAATTATCAGTTGTCCATAGAGATTTCGGTAATTAGGAGTCCTAGGAATGCTCCTATCTATAAATAGTGGTCAAATCAGTACAATTTCGTAGTATACAGGCGTTTTTCTTGCTTTTCCTGGTCCTTCGCTAATTTTCCCGCCAAAATTTCAGACCATCTGGAATCTCCCCACCGGATTGGGGAGAATCCGGAATCCCGTTATCCCCACTTGAACTGACAATTTCAAATTTTTTATAATCCGTTATTCGAGTAACGGGTTTCCATAACGGTGATTCCGGAATCTTCCCCGTTCAGTAACGGAATTCCGGATTCTCCCAGGGAGCTTTCCGGAATTCGTTAGGTGCGGCCGGCCGAGTATTTTGAAAGGCGCAAAAGTGGTCCGAAAGCGCAACCGGATTTTCTTAAAAATACAAACAGCAATCATGTCGGCCGTATACACTTGGCCGAAATAATAATAACACTGAGGGTTTAGAAATTTAGAAACTTTGCCAAACTTTATGATTAATATGGCCAGGTGGAGGTGAACCATAAGGTTTAAAACGCTTGGAAACTTTGAAATATATATTATATTTTGTGTACCCTTTCCATTGGCATGCGAAAGCCAATTAGGGGTGCCCAATTTAGCTAATTTCTTTTATTTTAGCTTCCCTTCAAGTAATTTCTTTCAGTAATTTTTTACCAATAATTTATTTATAATTTTTTAATCAAAATAAGACAATTAATTAGTTTTAAATCTGGTTAACAAAATTTTGATAATTCCCCCGCCTTTGCATTCTGGAACGCGGTTTTCTCACAGACAACAGAACTTGCGGCAAATGTCACAATTTATAATTAGGAAGACTTTAAAGTGACGCTTTCCAGGAAAAGTCAGAAATTTAAAGAAAAGAATTTAATGTTTCTAGACCTTAGCAAACAACAGAAGTTGCGGCAAAAGCCGCAATTTATCAGTAAAAGTTTTGAAGGACAACTCCAGAGGAAATCAAGTAGCAAAAAGGAAGAGAAACTGCAGAGTAACGGCTAGAACTTGGAATGATTTGAAGCACTTTGAATAGCCGCTGTCTCGCTGATAAGTAGAACAACCACATGAATTAATGATTACCGGTTAAAATTTCACTAAAATTAATTCCATTACATTTACTGCAAAACCACATAGGCAACAGAATTTGGCCTATACAAGAGGAGTCAGCTTGCTTCGGAACTTGTTTCGCAGAAATCCGAAATAGAAATACGTAATACATAGAGTTCTCTTTTTTAGCTTTTTAAGCAAACGAAAGGCCCTTTGCATTCCTAAAATGTCAGCACAGTAAGGAAGGTCACGTACGTGGTGGAGCTTTAAATTTCATGTTACTGTTTTTTCTTCGACCTATCGTCAATACAGAGACTTACGATTTCAGACACTTTTTTGTGGCTCGACGCAGGCAGTCTATTTCCTTATGAGGTTTCTTGGCGCCATAGGTCATGGAAACCTGAAACGTTAATTGCATTCAGTTGTATTGTACCAGTTTAATACCCTTTGTAGATTTGAGTTGCATTGGATTCAAACGAAGAATGCTGCATTTGCATTGTTAATGGTAGGGGAATAACAGAAGGCAGACACTGTGCTTTAGCCCCACCACTGAAGCAACTCTCGCCTAAAAACCATCGCTGTGAAAACTTAAAGTGGTGATTCCTTTTGGAGACATCAACTTCGAACCATTATTACTCATTCATTATTTGGAGTTAAGCAGGCACTTTTATATCAAAATGTAGCTAAATATTTTCTTTTTCTTGTGTATACAGCGAAGCCAATATTGGTTTTCGAAAAATGTTTTAACGGATTTTTGAAGAAGTGCAATCTTTCAGCTCTTTTGCAGGCTGAAATAAATTTTTTCGTGAGACGTCGATTAGATTATTCGATACCTCTACCAAATACCTGGGGACATTTTTGTAGTTGTTATGAAATCGTTCTTCGTTATAAAGAAATTAGCTAAAATGTAGGCGCAACCTGGATTTCGCCTACTTTTCCCAACCTTGGCAAGCGACTACTTTAGCTGGAAAGCAGCATTCGGGGCAACAAAAAAGGTCCCGTGGTAGAACACATGTGCTAAGTGGCCGCCGTCTAGGTAGCATAGTAGACTCTCCACCAAAAGCTGGAAGAAAATTTGGTCATGTTTTTGCAAAAACTACATTTTGTATGATAGCGGCCAGCGTGATAGCAATTGGATGATGACCATGCCGTCGATAATTGTGGGATCTTCAGAATTGGATTTCAGAAAAAAGTTTCAACTCACTAACTTACACATTTTCAGAACATTGTCTAGTCTAACCAAAAGTTAATCTATACCCGTCATCTATAACATTTTTGTAAAATAATATACCACCAATAGACTTCCAACATTCAACAGGAGTCCCCTGACATGCCGTTATTTGAGGAGACAACATTTTCTTTGAATTTCCTTTTACTTTCGTTTTTTTAGAAAAAAATGACTACACCGATTTCAACCATTCGAAGTTGTTGATAGTTAACAATAGTACAAGGATACTCGGAGGTTTCCGATGCGACAATAACCATAGTATAGCCGAATTCATGCTAGTTTAATTTTTACTACATAATATATGTTTTAAGAAGTTTCTTTCCATTTCAAACATTTATTCTGGACCCGGATTCTAGCAAAGTTTAGACCCGAACCCGAGCTGATGCCACCTTTTGACACCCTTACGGGATGACCTACCCGAATGAGTGATATTGGATTTTAATAACCTTCGTCTTTGTGAACGTAAAATGCATGTAAAACTTAGCTAAATTATATATCATCTTGACCAACACTGCTTTCTGGCAAATTTTTGGTTAGGAACCTGGTCCAAATTGAAAGCGTATATTTCAACCGTACAATTTCTACCGTATATACGGTTTGACAAGGTATCTACGCTTTTCAATGAAGCAGTTTTTACAGTTAACTTTTACACTAAGCACTAAGTTACGTGTATGCAGTTCGGTACAAAGCACAAAGCAAAACTGAGCAGGCTTTGCAGCAGCCTTTAGAAAAGATATATAAAAACTTAAAAAAACATGAATACAACCTACCGTTGTTACAATCGTTTTATTATACGTTTTCAAAGCAAACTACGGTAGTAATATACGCTTCTAATTTGGACGAGGTTCCTTAAGCAAATTTCTAGAACTGAAATTTTTGAAAGTGTCACCTAAGACACCCAGCCTAACAACTTGTTGTGACCCAAATCCCATTCCTGCACTAATTGCTTACCAAGCCTAGGAATATCCCAAGATAGATTTTGATGTTCATTATTAGGCGATTCGAACAAGAGCAGGCGCTTCAATGAATGATATAACTGGCTGGCTTAATAGTCTCTCATGTGCCCAATTTAATGTTAAATTCACGAAGACTTTATTAAGTCTGTAATTTTGAAGATAACGCCTAGACCTATTCGAAGACGCAAATTTCGTTCGTCAAATTCGCAAAAATGATTAATTAATTCACACTGAAATAATCCGGAAATTTGCAGTTTGACAGTTGGCTAAAAATTTGTTGACATACAGAGAAGAAAATTAAAATAGCCTATTTCACCGACATAAGCCACAGATTAGTTCAATTTTATACATTCTTAGAGGTGGTACTAAATTAGGGTTGTTCCAATATTGTGAAAGATAGAAATCACAATTGGAAAAAATGCAGAAACCTGTCCAGGGCGAGGATCGAACCAATGAATTTCAGTTTCAAAGACGCGATGCAAAAAATTCTGCTAAGTGCACGCTTAGGATGGTTACTTGAAGCCTCGAGGGATTTTAATTGTTTAAATTCCAGCCATCTGAGCAAACCTTCCCGCTGTTTTGACAAATTTGCCAAGGTTATTCCAAAAAATTCTCGTCCTGAATTAAGAAATTCTCTTTAGCAAACACTAAATAAACATTTAGTTTTAAAGTTTGGAGATAAAGTTTAAACTACTTTTTTTACTTTTTTTCCGGTTCCGGTTTGTGATAATTTAACCGATTCCAGGGAGTGCGCTCCAGTGAACATTTGTTGTGCAAATTAACATTTTTACGACCACCTCAGCCGAGTCGATATTCCGCTTAGGGATAGTGCCAGCTTAGAACGTTACGTTTTTTGGAGGAAGGGTAATGCTGATACTGAATAGTTACCATAGCAATTGCTCGAGGTGATACCAAGAGTACATAATAAAGAGTATGAAACTCTTACACTAGCATGTACAAATCATACTAGGTATGCTCGGTTCATTAACTCGGGACCCTCCCCCCGTAACTTCCGGGGGGGGTCCCACTTTGCACTAATTACACGCTTTCGTAAGCGTGTGTCTGCTCGCTGATTGGCCCACTAGCCTAAGGCTTACTGTAGGTAATTTATTAGTTATTTTAAATTAATTAATTATAACTTTAATTAGGTTAGTACAATCAAAAAACTAATTCGACAACTTTGTAGCATTTTTTCTGCTCTTTCCAATGATATAAAAATTCTTGCACAATACAAAAATTCGCGGGAATGTATTGTGCAACAATTTTTATATCATTGGAAAGAGCAGAAAAAATGCTACGAAGTTGTGGAATTAGTTTTTTGATTGTACTAACCTAATTAAAGTTATAATTAATTAATTAAAAATAACTAATAAATTACCTACAGTAAGCCTTAGGCTAGTGGGCCAATCAGCGAGCGAGCAGACATATGCTTATATGAAAGCGTGTAATTAGTGCAAAGTGGGACCCCCCCGGAAGTTACGGGGGGAGGGTCCCGAGTTAATGAACCGAGCATACCTAGCATGATTTGTACATGCTAGTGTAAGAGTTTCATACTCTTATATTATGTACTCTTGGTGATACACAAGGCTATCTATTAGTGATGTTTCAGTCACTGAAACTGAAACTGAAACTAGGTTTCAGTCTCTACATGTTTCAGTTTCAGTCACTGAAACTGAAAGTATTTGGGAAAGTGGACTGAAACTTAAACTGAAACTGAAAAGATTTAAGCTGTCCGACTGAAACTGAAACTGAAACTGAAACTATATTCGAAACTGAACTGAAACTGGAACTGAAACTGAAACTATCCCAATTCTAGGACTGAAACTGAAACTGAAACTAGTATAATCTGAAACCATTTCAGTCCCAGCGTAAAACCTGAAGCTTTTCTTGCTCGCTGGAACTGAAACAGGCTTCAGTTCATGCTGAGACTGAAACTAGTTTCAGTCTCTGCGTAAGAAACGTCATTTCAGTCTCTGCGTATGCTTAAGTTCCTTCCTTGAAAAGGCTATTGGAAATTTTCCCATAATAGTTTTTCTTGCGAAAGATTGAATTGTATGCGTCCAATTTTAGCCATCATATTATATATTAGATAGCAGTATATATTACTTTTAGATCATTTACTGTCAGCTTATCAGATAAAACTAAGAAGTTGTGTTACAGTACAATTGCTTTAGATATATAGTTTTTAAAGTATACGTGGCTGTGGCACCTCTACAATCTACGGCTTTAGAGGCAAAGCATTCAGTTCCAGCAATGAACCATTATTTTCTTCAAAACCATTATATACATTTTGGAGGGATGTTATGCTTTGAAGCAAATCACCAAAGCTGTTTTAGATAATTAAAAAGAAAGTCAATGCAGCAAAGCAAGCAACTATTTCACAGCGGATCTTATATTTTGTTTGTCTTTACTAAGAAAATGATTGTATAACCAAGGAATTGCAAGTAAAATATTATGAGATGAAGTTTTATTTATAACTGATATAGAAGCTTGGAGATAAAAATAAGACTGCGTTTCAACAATTTTAAATACCAAATACATTTGGAAACTGAAATTTTAATTTTTTTGCTATGACTTCCCTTAACTGAAACTATTTTAATACTCGGACTGAAACTGAAACTATTTTGCCTTGCCGACTGAAACTGAAACTGAAACTATTTTACATCGCCGACTGAAACTGAAATTAATTTCGGATGGCGACTGAAACTGAAACTAAAACTGAAATGATTTTGGGATGACGACTGAAACTGAAACTGAAATTATTTTTGGTATCCGACTGAAACTGAAACTGAAAGTAGTTTAGGTTGCCGACTGAAACTGAAACTAAAATGGGCTACTGAAACAACACTACTATCTATCAGGACCTTCATTACGTCCAATAAAGATTTGTAGTGACTCCACTTGACGGGCGGCCGGCAACCTCTTGACAGTCTCCGTAAATTGCTACATCTTGTTTGCACCTATTCAAGACTGATGAACGGAGACGAAAGCAACAACCAACCAGAACTAAGTTAATGCCACCAATATTCTGAAACTTTTTAATGGTGTACTCACAAGAAATCTTGACCAACGGAGCAAACGTTGTTGTTGTTATTACCGGGCTACTCAGCCTAGAGGCTATATGAGGGCGCTAACCTTAGCAAGCGCTTGTATGGGTATGTCGTCGACTAACGTGGAGCTCCACTATCGCTACCATTATGTATGTAGAATTCGCTTTTTAGATTTAGGCAATTAGCCAGGTGGTGGACTAGGGAAGCTTATTCTGCTGAATGTTTGTCAAAGGTGGCTGGTGGCCGCCAGCCGATTAAATACGGGTCGGCAAAACGTCCAGTAACAGTTTCCGCGGCTATCGCTTCAACTTGCTAAATTCTGCCTCGAAAACTATGAAATCGATCTTTCTTTACTTGTACTTTGGATAGCCAGCGAAGTGGAACCGGCCGACCCACGAAAAATCCGATGTGCAACTGACTGGAGGCTTGCAATATCTAACTATAAAGCTCTCAACCCTAAGCATAACCTAAGCAACGGCAACACAACTTTAATGCAACAATATTCCATATCCTACACAGTATGTTATAAAAACAGAATCCAGCATTAGCCAAATACGGATTCAAAATCTTGGGTGAAAATCAGGTTTCATCAGAGTTGGCGCGGGTCCGGGTACCCGCGGGTACCCGCGGGCCGGGCCGGGTCCAACTATAGGACCCGCGGGTCCAAATCCGGGTCCGGATCCAAAATACTGAAGAAGACTGAATTTTGGTACATTTAGGGTGTTAAAACTAGTGTTGGAAAATAAGAAAATTTTGCGGGCCGGGTCGGCCCGCGGGCCGATGGGGTCCTACGGGCCGGGCCGCGGGCCGATGGGGTCCTACGGGCCGGGCCGCGGGCCGATGGGGTCCTACGGGCCGGGCCGCGGGCCGGGCCGTCCCGGCCCGAGCCCGGCCCGCAGCCCGCGGCCCGCCACCGGCCCGCGGGCGGGGGGCGGGCCGGGCCACGTGGGCCGGCCCGGGGCCGGAAATTTCCACGGGCCGAACGGCCCAACTTCGCAAAAACGGCCCGAACTATTAGGTAATTGATTTCAACTAGTTTTACGCAACTTATTTTACGGCTAATTTTATGTCTCCCGTTTTTCACAAACAACAAATATAATAATATAATATAATAACAAGTGGTCACTGGTCAGTCGATTACGTATTTGGTAAATATTACATTGTTATGCAGAATTACACACATTATCTATATACAAATCTAAGCAGTCGCTCCTACTCCACTCTTAACTTTGTACAATTCCTATCCCAATATTTTTGAAAGATTCTGTCCTACTTATTTTGAAGCTTTTCACTTCCTCAAACTAAGTCTCTTGTGTTAAGTTTGTCCACCTGCCTGATTTTGACGTAAGGGTCAAATTTACATGACCAATAGAAGGGAATCAAGTTTAATTTAGTTTGTCTAACAAGGTTTTGGATGTTGGTTACGTTTCAAATTAGCAATACAATCGCAAGCAAGAGCACTGCGTCTTAAACGACGAACGATGCCCCCTTACATCAATACCAATACCATCAAACCTAATTATATAAGCAAATGTTTTCATTCCAATTGTTTTGCGACAACGTTCACATATAAAAAGCTTCCACATCCTTCTCATAGACGTAACTTAAAATGGATTAGGTATATCCAATAAGTAGCTATCGTATAACAAACACACAGATACCGACACACCTCAATTCTAACTTCCATTATGTGTAATTAATCATCTTAAAACAAAGCCATTGAAAAACCGTAAATGAAATTTTGATTGTAGACTTGAAATTGCACCGAAATTTATTGAAAAATTGCTATTTACCGTGTAAAAAACCGGCCCGGCCCGCGGCCCGCCACCGGCCCGCGGGCCGGTGGCGGGCCGCCTATTTGTAATCTTGCTGGCCGGGCCGCGGGCCGGGCCGTCACCAAAAAATCCGGGCCGGGCCCGGGCCGGGCCGGCCCGGCCCGCGGCCCGGCCCGAGCCCGCGGCCCGCCACCGGCCCGCGTCACAACTCTAGTTAAAACATTACAATTTGTTGTATAAAAGGTAGGTAGAACGGATGTGTTAGACATTGAGATACAATGTTCAGTTGTTTAGTTGAGGTCTTTCTGATCTATGCTGCTATGCTGGGCTTATACTAGAATTGGAAGTAGAAATATGAGTTATGAGTATGACAACTCGAATTGATAAGTTAGCATAAAAGTTTGCAATGCACGCAAAACTTAATCAAGTAAACAAGCTCAAGGGCATTGTTTTCAAATAGAAGCTACCAAAAAGTCGTTCAAATTCTTTCCTCCAGAGCATTCGTAACTTATCCGACTGACAGTCTCACACTGTCTGTGGACTATCACAAAACTTGTACTGCTTTTGTTAGCCCTAGCACTCAAAAATTGTCGTGAGGCGTAAAATAAGTTTACCTAAAGCTTATCACAGGTTTTATTCACGACTGGACTATTACAGTACCTAGTAAAGTTGCAGCGAAATCTAAGAATGCAGTGAAATTTATGAGTGCAGTGATTTGAAATGCAAACTGGTACGTTTTTTACAACCGGGTACCCGGATCCGGATCTGGACGGGTCCGGGTTCGGCATAACGGTTCCGGGTCCGGGCCGGGTCTGAAAATTTGGACCCGGAGCCAACTCTGGGTTTCATTGTCATCAATTGCTTCACTATATCGGTTCGGCAAAATCTGTTGGAAATAAAAAATTCCAACGATATTCATCCAGCCATGGATTGAGCGTTCATTCAGCAAATCTCTCATCAGGCACCAACGTTACGCTCAGGACCCAGAAATCACTCTTATCAGCCAAAATTGAGTGATTCATCTATCGCTTGGTGATGACTATTTTCCACAACATCTAAAAACCAGAAAAAATTCAAAGGAACCTGAATACAACCTCAATAATAAACGAAGAGTGCAAAATGGAAGATTAAACCTGCTGTTAGCTTTTCACATTAAAAGATCTGAAACGGAAACGAAAATTATTTTAGGCCGCCAACTGAAACCAGTTTGAATAAAAAAACCTGAAATTCTGACTCAAACTAGTTTAATGTTTCCGTTAAAACTGAAAGATTAAAAGAGTTTAGGCTGTTATTTCGTCGACATTGTGCAAGGAAGACTAAATATTAGTATATTAGTCAGAAAAATTATGCTTTATATTGACTGTGAAGGTCAGAAACCCCTCTGTATTAAACAAATTGAAACTAAACCTGAACTGATTCGTGTTGATAATTTTGTTATTATTTTGTTATGATTATCTATTTTGTTAATTATTTTGGGCATTCGACTAAAATTGAAACTAAAATGGCCGACTGAAACTACACGAAGCACACACGCTGACATTTTACAAAAGTACGTTTTTTCGACAAATTAAATACTTCAGCTTGAGCTGCAGAGGAAACTCCTACGATAATATTTTCTATGTTACTGAGTAGTAAGCTCTTTCCAATCATATCATAATTAGCTAGTTCCTCCGTTCACATAATCTTTTAAAAATTTCAAACAAACAAGCAATTCAAAGAAGTAAAAGCAGTAAAATTAAATAAATTTAAATATAATTCTATTAAAGCTTTTTCGAAAAAATTGGTAAAAGCTGGTGAAATCAAATTTCATATTAAATTTTTCACTACAGTTCAAAAGAGCTATTTCACACAAACACAGCAACATGAAAATACTACCATATTAGAACATTCACCCCCCCCACAAAACATCAGCCTACCCTAAAGCTTACCAAACAGCCCGATCTTGGACAACTGAGACAACTCTCAGGAATTGTCTCGGGAGAAATTTCCTCCGCAGTAGCCCAATAACAGGGTAACCTGTTGAAGCCAGCATCAACCCGTTGTCGCAGCGCGGTCACAAAATGCTCATAGGCCGGTGCCTGCACTGACAGGTCGTCCAGAAGAAAATTGATCCTATAAAAGCAAATAAATCAAAAAGAATAAATATATATTAATGAAATCTGCAATGAAAAGACGCCTGCCTGCAGTCAAGGCAAAGCCTTAGTTCGAAACAGGACAGAGAGCCAATAAGGCGCGCTAAACCAGCATGACCGTAGGCAGGTGATTTTCATCATTTCTTTATGATTAATGCTTGTATCCTTCGCGGATCCGCCAGCTAGCCCGCGTTTACCTCATTTTTGTGATGTATATAGATGAATGGTATTCGGTAAGCTATTACTCTAAAAAGGATGAACCAATCTGAGATATAATAATCAAGAATACCACTTTAAAAATAATATCATGTTGGCATTAAGGCGGGGAGAACAAAGGGGATCAAAAAACGTTTGTATCCTATTTCGATGAAAAGTTGCACATAGTGGTCTTCTGGGGTGATGAGAACGAATCTGAAATCCGTTTTTCGATTCAGCTTTTCGTGGGCTCAGCATAGGCAGTTGTAGCTAACTTTTCGCAACAAAATAAAACATACTTTGTGCTTCAGTCTTGCCTTCACCTCACTTTTCGAAAGTCCCCCCACCCATTTCCCCCTTTCCCTAGATGGTTCGCTAAAATTGGAAACTCTAAAAAACCGGCCAAAAAGACAGAAAAATATGTTTTCTTTTTGAAAAGTTGTACATACACAGACCAGCATTTATATATAAGAAAGTAAACTTTAAAAAAAGTAAAGCACCGTTTTTCCACCGCAACATAGCAAACAACTGAGGGACTTTCTGAATAGGCACACAGCCAGTCAATCGTTTCCAGGAATGCGTCTGTCAGTGTGTCATCATAGACTACTGCAACAATCAAAATTTTAATTTAAATTTAATTCAAAAATTAAATTTTTAAATATAACTTTAATCTAAAGAAATGAAATAAAATTTTATTGTCAACCATCAAGCACTGAACGAATTAACGTAAGATCAAGTCGCAACCACATCTAGTAAAACCATGAGTACATAATACATAAGAGTTATGACAATAGATCAAAGTTTTGCTGGCTATCGGAGAGCGCGGGAAGGGGGGGGCAAAAGTTATTGAAAAAATGAAAACTTTCTTTTTCCACTAACATCCTGTGCAGTGGAAATCCCGAACTCATAGAACTTTGATAGCTTCTTCGAAACATTTGGGAGGGGAGGACAAAGCCTTTTCAACAGTTTTCTACAAATACGCTAAAAATTGAGTTACATATGGTTACAGTATCGGCTGACACAGTTAGTACTTAGCGCAGAAAGAAGCAGATTTAGTGTTCATAAAGCTGCAAAAACTGAGTAAACATCTGGAAAAAACTTTAGTTTTTCTAAAATTTTGGCTTCCTGAGTGATTTTTTCAGGACAATAATTGTATCTAGATCTGCCCACATTTGGGGAAGGGTAGGTAAAAATAAACTAAAAGTAGAATAAGAAAAATCTTATACCGTCAGCCGCCAAAATTACAGTCAAATGCTTCAGAGTATCCAAATCTTCAGCGGTCCATGCAAACGGATTGTCTCTATCTGAGAAAAAGTAGAAATTTGGCATAACCAACGGGTGCGCTTTAACTTTTGCCCCCTCCAGTTTTTTTGGATTTCCCATCACTCATGTCCAAAGGATGCCAATTTTAATGTTTTTTGGTCAAAACATTCAAAAAGCTTTCCGGCATCGACGTAACTTCTAGGTCTAAAATCGTGGAATTCAAACTTAATTTTGGGACACATTTGAGTTTAAAACTATGCAAGCACATAGGAAGCATATTCAAAAATTCAAACTTAAAAACTCGAATTACTCATAAAAGATTACACCAGATTTAGTTTTCACAATTCTCAACAACCCAAAATAAGCCTCCACACGATACGTACCAAATTCAAGAGAGCGCTCCTTCCAGTCAAGCACTCGTGGTCTAACAATCCGTTGTAGATCAAAATATTTGGATGAACAAACATTTTGTTGAACATTTTTGGACACCAGTGCAGCCAAATTGCAATCCTTGTCTACAGAAAACAAAAGAGAAAAAGACAGCAATACTGAAAAACCAGAGCACAAAAACGGATGTAGCAAAATCAGAGTGGTTTAAAAAAGAAAAGCTATGCTTGCCTTGAAAACACCTCCGTCCTGCCACGGGACATGGGGTGCACCCGGTGCTCATCCCCGGATTCTCAGCCATAGTGTCAGGAGTGTCACCACAACTGATGACTGCTTCCTTGGAAGGAAAGGGCGGCCCTTCTACACAGACTCCTGTTAACTTTCTATCTTAGTTGTGGAACCCATTTACCGACCAAGTAGGAACGGACTTCGCAATCTCGATTAGGTGCACTCATACACACGGATTAGGATATTATGCCAATAAAATTCTTATGGATGGGTGGTGCGGGGGATTTACATGACCCACCACCTATTGGCATGGTCGTATCTAGTGGAGGGGTTTGGGGATTAAAATCCCCTCCTTTTGAGGAGCTCAAAGACCAATTTCATTCAACAATTCACAGAGCAATAAATGTATATAAAAATGTTGTGCCTTTTGCAACAGCTACAGCATGTGAATTGCCTTCAGAAGGCATTCTAAGAGAAAACAACTTTTGCCGGCGCAAGTACAATATTTTCAAAAATTTCCTTTTACACTTCTTCAACCCTCCCACCCTCCTCCCCCCACCCCGGGCAAAATTTCCTAAGAAACTCTCCCTCCATTCCAAAATTCTGGGTACGCTCCCCCCTCTGCTTGCCAAAAAAAATCCCAGATAACATCCAGGCGGGGTCGGGTCATACCGGTTGCAAAGACAGTCGACGGTAGGGCTCCAGTGAAGCCAAGAGGCCCAAGAGCGGCAGCCACCAAACTAGCCAGACCCGTTCCACAGCCTAGCTCCAGCCAACATGGGGCGGCCGGTCCTGTTGTGGAGGAACCACTAGACTCCAATTTGGAAACCGGGGAATCAATTCCGTCGCGGCTTAGCAGAAAGTCACACAGCAGCAGACAGCCATTCCAGATCTAGAATAAAATAAAGAATTAAATAAATAGAAATAAAATAAAAGCAATAAAATAAAGAATAAAGAATAGCATGCGGTCTCGCTTATGGCTTATCAGGATCTAACATTTAAACATTTGACATAATATACGTACAGCATGTTCACTTCACTTTTAGGATGGGTTTGAAGTGCCGCCTGTTCGAAAATACTTAGCTGACTTTTTCCTGTAGGGGGCTGGCATTTTTTAGTGGGGGGGGGCGGGGGCACCCTACTTTCGCCTCCCCCCATGTTCGGCAAGCCCGCCGCACCCACATTTTTGGGGGTCGTCCAAAAGTGTCGAAAAATTAAGTTTTTGAGGTCAAATTTTCAAAAATTTTCTCTGTTTTTAGCTAATTTATGGACTTAAAAGTTAACTTTAAGCTTAAAAACAGCAATGTTTTGTGGTTTTTACCTTAAAAATGCTACAATTGTTCACTAAATATTTAGGTGCGTATATTTATACCTTGGGCCCGTCCCCCCACTTCCCCCTAGGGGGGAGGGGCGAAGCTGCCCCCAGGATACGGGCCTTCCCCCCCCCCCGAACTCTAAAGTGCCCGGAAAAACAGGAAATTCAGGGTAAATTTCAAAAAAATGATTCCGGCTTTGCCGGATTTTTAGGCATTTCATTAGATCAGCAGCAAAAAAAGCTATTTTTAAAGTTTTTAAAAACTTTTTCTCCCACCAGAAATTTTTGCCTAGGAAATAGCAACAGTCTTGATATCACAGACTTTCGGTTTTCATCAGCCTGTGTATGTACAACGTGCAGAATGGAAAAAGCTGTTTTGCAAACAAAACTGTTAGAATTTTAACACTGAAATCACACAAACACAGTAAAGGAATTATCGACGTTATGTTTACGTACCAACCTGATAACCAACGTCCTGCAGTGTTGTGGCTCCAGAGAAGTCTAGAAAAACCAAAACAACCTACTAACTCAAATTATACAATAAAATGAATGTAAGATTCCTGAAATCAAGAAAACAATCAGCTTTCCATCAACAAAGTAGGAATTTTAAAGAACTCGTTTTACCACAATAAAGCTCCCAAAGTCTGGCTTATTTCTACTGGGGGGGCCGCCCCCCATTCGGCGACTTCCCCCCCATAACTCCCCCGTAACCCAAAATATTGTCAATTTTCACCATTTTTACCCTAAATTTTCGAGAAATAAAAAAACGTAAAAAACAAAATATTTCCAAAAATATCCCCCCATTTTGGGTGAGCCATGGGGGGCAACTTTGAGCCCCCCCCCCATAAATTTTGGCCTAAGAATATATAAGCCAGAGGTTAAACAGACAACTGATTTCAAAACTTCTTCTAAAAAATGTCACTACAATTTGGGAACGAATGCCAACTTAAGCTTGGTTCGATTGTGCCTGGCTGGCTCAATCGGTAGAACGTTGGCCTAGACCGCCAAAGGTTGTGGGTTCGATCCCCACCTCAGCCCCGAATTTTACGGTTGGAGGTGCTGTAGTAACAATCTTGGTTTCATTTGTTCTTTCATTCTTCTGTCTACCAGAAATCTCCACTGACCTGACTTTGACAGATATAATCACCGTTGAAAAGGCAAAACATATATAATACCAACCGATGCTGAGGGAAAGTCGTCGGAAATTGCTCCGATCCAAAATCAAATCACCATCATCATCAACTGTAGTGTCAAGACGGGGAGTAGCATCAGGCTGTATTACAAAGTTGAAGTCAACATTATTCTTGTGGGCATCTAAAGTACAGTACAGCTCTTTAAAAACTTTATTTTTTGAGAAGTTCACCTCTTTCGCGAACTTCGCGAACGGCAGCAATTTTCCTAAAAATTGGCGAATTTCACGTAGACATTTCACGAAAAAATTGAATTTACGCGAAATTCAGGGAAAGCTAGCTAAACCTCAGCAAAGTCAAGTTTTTGCGAAAAATCTTCGCGAAGTTCGCCAAATTTAACGAAAATTGCCAACTTTCGCGAAGTCCGCGGAAAAGATGAACGTCGCAAAAAATAAAGTTTTTAATGAGCTGTACTGTAATAGTCAAACGTTTGATGCACCATTTTTCATTGTATGAAAGCTATTTCAAAAGTTATATAATCGTTAAAGTAAACCTTCAGTCGAAATAAAAATTGCTGGGGAAACAAAACGTAAGGGTGTTAAGCTCCAGTTGGTATACACGTTTTATCTATGGGTTGTTGTACGGAAAATCGCTGCGCTCAAACATTGGATTCAAACAGACAAAATGGACGATACCGTTGGTAGGTTAGATGGCTAACCTAGGTTTTCGTTGGGAGAGGGGTGGGGTGCCCCCCACTTTTTTGGACTTCTCCTTTCCACTCACTATAAGGTGTCCAGAAAATGCTAAATTTTAAGGAATTTATGTCAAAATTTTCGAACTTTTTCCGGTTTCGCCGCAATTGTTTGATCAAAAATCGTCTATTTTGGTACATACTAAGCTTGATTGTTGAGCATTTTATTCCCCCCCTCCCACTTTTTGTCTTCTCCACCACATATTTTAGGGTTTTGAAAGTGGGGGGGGGCTTACGAAAAGTGGGGGGCGGCCACCACCACCACCCCCTATATACTAAAAAAATCCCAGTTTTTTTAGCTTTATATATTACCGCTTTTACTACAACTGCAAAGAATAGGGGCTCTCCGAACAACACCCTGCTCATGATTGGCTAGCATGTAGATACAACGTAACTATATAGACTTGCATTTTTTAAAAGCAATATCAACTGCAGCAGCGCCAATAGGTTGGAATTCTGTCAGAGAGGTTGCCACATCCGACAAGATTAGATCGCAATCGGCACCGTCAACCTGATCACTATTGGTCATCACAGGACAAGACTCTAAATCAAGCAGAGAGCAAGTGAAAAGAGTAGACCACATTAATAGAAGCAGTTAGTTTCGTATGGTCAAACGCAAGAGACTGGGTGGGGGGTGGCCGTCATTAGGGTGCGTATTGGGTGTTTTAGCAAAAGATTTGGCATTTACGCAAAAAATTAGCATGTTCCGGATTTTTAGCAAAACCCTTTGAAAAAACTTACTCGAATTTTTGGTTGAAATCGCTTTAAAACCGAGGAAAAAACGCTTGAAGCGACAAACACAAGCCTTGTACCGCAACCTGTAGAGCACCGAACCCGGTTTTTGGGAGGTGAAGGTGGTGATCCCGTGGGAAAACTTTTATTCCGACGTTCCCCAACCGCAATAATGGGTTTTATGGGATTTTCGGGGGCCAGGAATTCAAATCCGGGCTGTTTTTTCAGCCCGACCCTTCCATTATGACCTTTTTTCGCATTTCAGAAAGATATAATGGATGGTGAAACCATGAAAAGAGAAATCTTCCTACGGGGGTCGAAACCACGAGGGCGGTTGGGCGTCACAGCACTACGGGAAGGTCGGGCGGAAAAAACGGAGAATGGATTTGAACTCCTGGCTCCAAAAACCCCCTGGAACCCATTTCCGTGGTTGCGGAACGTCGGAATAAAAATTTTCCCATGGGCGCACCCACTAGCGTAGCCAGAAAAAAATTTCGGAGGGGGGCAAGCCAAACTTTTTCAGAAATTAGTGCTGAAACGGAACCTGTGGAGGCCGGTTTCAAGTGCAAGCTGCTACTTTTGAGGTATTTTCGTGGAAAATTAGAATTTTCTCTTTCGCCTTCGATTTCGGGGGGGGAGGGATGCCCCCCTCGCCCCCCCCCCCGTGGCTACCCGCCAGGGCGCCCCCAAACCCAAAAATACGTAGTTTCACAAGGGGGGGGGGGGTTGGGTGATACCCCCGGCTCCCATAAAATTTCGTGGGAAGCAGCCGCAGCTGTTTCCAATGCCAATAAACATTCAACTATGGAGTATATATATATATATATTAGAGATGCACCGGGGCCGCCACTACCGGGGCCGGAGCCGGGACCTCATCGTGGCCCCGGCCGGGGCCGGGGCCTGGAAATTGGGGTCCACAACGCGTTTTCAGAATCCGGTCATTGCGGAATTAGACAGAAATCACTTGTGGGAAGGGTCACAACCGAACCTTCCGCCCCTCCGGGTACCGCCGTACGTACCCCAACAGGCTCCCGAAAATCCGTACTACATGGCAGATATGGTTGCTTCCCATGCCGAGGCGACTGATTATGTATCTCGAAATCGCCCTCTTACCCCTAGTGAGACCTCCCAGCAGCGGGGTCTACACTCGTCTGTGTCTTCCTTGTGGGAGGGCAAGGGCGCGGTGCCCACCCTGCTGGACAGGAACCTCCGGGGGGCAACCCCCCCCCAAAATTCGGTACCTATCACTTGCCCGCCAGTTTCTACTTCACAACAGGTATGTACGTATATACCGCCACCTCTCCGACCCTCACTTTCTCCCCCTCCTCCGGGCCCCCCTCCTACCCCTTCATCTTTTTCTAATCACAGTTCGCATACGGTACACACCGTGGGGAAAAAATCAAAAACGCCCAAAAATTCTCGTCACCCCATTCCCGAAACCATGCAGCCAACGGACATTTCTGTCTCCAAATTTGACACCAGTCTTTTCCGGTATTATCTTGAAGTTCTGAGGGAAGTTCCTCGTTACGACCCGAAATACGCTTATTTTGAGGATTGGCTTCCCCAATTCGAATCGGCCGTGGCGGTTCACGCGGTCCCGGAGGCTCAGTGGGGGCGTCTTCTCTGGAATAAACTCTCCGGAAAAGCTCAAATTTTCGCCTCCCGTTGTGGCCCACAGGTCGTGGAGTCTTACACTGGTTTTCTCGAATTGATAAAATCTCAGTTCCCAAAACCTCAACTTTCTTTACGGGACAGATTTTCTGCTTTTGCTCACCGAAAACAACTTCACAATGAATCTGTTCGCCATTACATTTCTGAATTACAAGCTATGGCCCTCGACCTGTGGGACACCCAGGAGGAAAGGGAAGAACAATGCGTTCAACAACTTTTTGCCGGAGTCCATGACAAGTTCGCCCTTGCACTGGCCTCCCTCTACCAGAGTGAACGCCTTGTTAGCGTGCACGCAGGATGTGCATCGTAGCCATTGACCGTCTGGAGTCTCGTGAAGCCAGGGCTCCGGAGGCGCCTCCTTTATCATATGGTTTTGCCTATCTATTACGTCGAAGACGGTGGTTCTGATAACAGAGCTCCAGGGCAAAGAACTTCGGATTCAACCTCTCAGGCGAATTTAGAAGTCGCCGCCTCCCGCCTTGGTTTCCGAGAGATGAAGGATTGGTTTGAACAACACATCCAAGAAGCCTTGGCCAAGTGGGATGAGGAGAAACGCAAGAAATTCTCCGCCCCCTGCAGGTACTGTAAAAAGCGGGGACACCCTCCCGAAAAATGTTGGGAAAGATACCCCTCAAAAGCCCCGTCTGACTACAAACCTCGTCCTTCTTCGGAACGAGTTGATCACGTTTTGTATAATCGAACGCCTTATACCCCCCATTATCAGGGACAGACAAACCAACAACAATATTATCAACCCGTAGTCTACACCCCACCTCCTCCACGTACACAGTATGCACCTCCCCCAACCCACCCCCAACCATCTCAATATTCTGCTCCGTCTTCCACGCCTCAACCCCTGTTTTCCCCTAACCGCCAACAGTCACCCCTGCCCCGATTCAAAATTCTCACCCTGCTCCTTATCAACCTCAAAATATTTCCCAAAATATGCCATATCAGCGCATTGTCATGGCAAATGCGGCTATTCGGAGTTGTCTCAAAATTTTGTACCTGCGTCGGATTCGGGAGCGGGGGCCCAGGCTGCCCCTCCCTCGGGTGGGTCGACCCCCCCTTCTTCTGGAATCACTTTGCAACAGGCAAACCAGATGTTACGTCAGTTTAATGTTTCTATGGTGTCAGCCCGGCCAGGTGGCGGTCCTGCTCCGTGGGGGGAGGGACCCCTCCGGTCTAGTCCGGAGGCGCTCTCAATTTCCACCGAACTTGATTCTCGACATCTTGATTTGTCAATGTCGGAAGCTCAACTGTCGAGTGTTTTTTCAAAAGTAGTGCATAATTTGACTCATTTACAGGCAATTCATAGGGATACGTATAGCTTCATGCAAGAATACCACCACGCTCTATCTAATCAAATGCGTGAAATGGCACTTTTATTAAAACGTTTATGCCCTAATCAATCGGAATATGACTCGATTATGTTTGTTGAAAAACACCCACCTTCTACTTGGGCTGCGGGTTTTTCTCCGGTTCTCGGGGGGATGCCCCCTTCCCAGCCAGTACAGGCACAGAGTGTCTCAGTGGCCACGGAGACGGAACAGCCCACCGTCATTGACATTGCGCAGGACAAGGAAAATCATGTTTCAGGCCATTTAGCTTCTGTAGCAGTGACTCCGGGGGCCTCTGCGGGGATTGAATCCGAACAGGTACTCGCGGCAGCGGACAATATGCCCGCTATTCTTGTAACATCTGGTGCCGCAAGAATTTTGGCAATTATAGATTCCGGGGCCTCGATTTCTATCATCAGTCCACGAACAGTACAGAGAATCTTGGCTAGTGGGGCGGAGGTTCGCTTTGAGCACCCTGATCCCATCACTGCCGTCACTTCAAATAATGCCCCCTTAAAAATTTCAGCTAAAGTTTTTGTTATTTTCACAGTGGGGTGCAAAGAATACGGTTGGTCTTTTCATATGGCACCAGAATTCTATCGTGATATGTTAATTGGTACGGATTTTATGAAAATGTTTCAGTGGGATTTGCTTTTTTCATCTAATGAGGTTAACATGCAAGGCATCCGCCACCCTCTACTTTCCGCGGTTGACATCCGGGCTGAATTTTTAGCAAATTGGTGTGATGAAACTCCGGCAGTGATGGCAGTGGATGTAGTAGTTCCCCCCACCTCGGAGGTCTGGGCGCAAGCTCGAACCTCCTCCGCTGTTCGGGGACCACTGTGTTTTTTCGACCCCATGGAATCATTATTGTCTGAACACAAAATTTTGCCTTATGCTGGGGTGGTTCAAATTTTGGAAAATTTCTTCGAACTTCTAATGGTAAATCCTACTCCATCTCCTATTACAATTCCACAGGCCACAATACTTGGGTCGGTTACTCCTGTGCGGGATTACTCCGCCCGGGAACCTGTTTGAGCGTCTCCAACATCCTTTACTCCGGCCAGTTCATTTTTGGATGAATTTGCAAGAGAATTTGGAG
>JASAND010021659.1:0-35000 GCA_030248195.1 Trissonchulus latispiculum
CACACGCGCACACACACACACACGCACACACACACACACATACATACATACACACACACGCACACACACCCACACACTACACACAACAAGGCGGGGCATGCCTTCTACGTCAGGACTTGATTGGCAGGAAGGGAGTTCCCGGCCTGACGTCACAGCACAGTCAGTCTTGGCTCAGCATTGATACAGTTTGGTTGGTCTTCGTTTGGCCGTTTGTAGCAGTGGTCTTATATTACGTGGCCTGTGTGCCTGTGTTCGAGTTACAGTCCAGTGAGGGACTTTTGCATCAAGTTTGCCTTACAGTACAGCCAGACTTACCACGCCAAACTAATTGCTAATAGCCTGCTATTCCTATTTCGCATTTGTGCTCATCCTATAGACCGTGCGGAGTTCATGTCTAATCCTCATTCTCAAAAGGAATTTCTTCACAGAAGGTAAGGGTACAGGTACAGTCTTAACCAGACGAATCGCGTTTAGAAATATTCAATCTTATGATAATTGCTGTCTTATTAGAATAACTTGGTAATAACTGGAAGTTGTCTAGTTGCGGAAGCATTCTGTTTAACGTAACTCTGTACATTTGAATATTGATTAAAAAATCTGGGAAATCGGCTTACTTCACTGGTTGTTTTCGGCTTAGTATTACGTCATTGAGACGAGATTGCCATTTTAGCATCGGGACCAAATTCGAGAACTGGGTGGACCACTGGTTTACTTACGGAAGTCCAGTTTAGGTAGGAAATCAAGAGCAGATCCCAAAGTTCAGTGCGTGATCAGTTCTTGACTAGGTAATTAGGATCGGAGCTTAATAGTAGTCTGCGAGGCCCCTGAAGACTCGCTTCGAAACGATATAACCGGGTATTGCTACTATATTTGGGAATGGGAGATTGCTAATCTAACAACTATCTACCCGATCTGTATTTGTATTGGCTCGAGACTTGTGATTATTGTTGATATTGGGACCCCTGTCATTCTAAAGCTAAGCCTACATCTTAGTAAGGAGGCAATAATTAGTGTCAAACAGAGGGAAGAATATTTAAAGGAACAGTTTTAAATCAAAATTAACCAGAGCTAGCAAACCAATTCCTCACATATAAGCTTGAACAAAGAAGTTAAGATATTTGTAATTTGTACTGTATCGTTTGACAACTTGAAATCAGTTGATAGTAAGAGATTCGGCTAGTGCAGACTGCAATTGTCCACCACAAATGAAGTCAGTATTTATATATTGTTCCTGGCATCATTTCTTCGTACAACCCAGAGACTCATGTTTACCGTTCCCTCCTTTTTCCGCTGGCAACTCCGTTGTAGGTAAAAAAGTACACCACATGCAGAATTGATAAAACTGATGCTCCGGTGAACAATGATAGAGCTCCGCCGATGTTGCTGATCAGGGTTGGTAGACTATAAACATAGAATTCTTTACTAGATAAGATTGTACTGCGAGACAACTGGACTTCGATGCTGTTCTTTCGGTTCGGATTCTGAGTTATGTGAGTCTGAAACAACCACCTGCGACAAGGCCTATCAACATTCTTCACACAAGCCAAATACCGGTTGTATGTTTGGTCTAGTTTATCCACAGAATAGTTCCGGTAGATCATGTAAGCTGCTATACGTTTTTCGTACTCCAGATCACAATAGTTATAGTATGAGGTGTTGCTTGATGCGCTATAGATGGTACAGCTTGCCAAAGGCATCAGGAGTACTTCATTGCGACAGTACAGCAGATGAAGTGTAGCGTCGGTAGTATTGCGGGAGCAGGGTCTGCCAGGAAGATTAAGCATTTCGGTTTCGTCAATCGACAACATGACATAAGATTCTTTTCTCAGGTCAACCCATACCGGTGCTGCTGATTCCTGTAGTGTGCCAATGGACACGCTGGCATGAAACGGATTTAGACTGTAATTTAGACTATTCCAACGTCTAATGCTGTCGACCAAGGCATCTGTATTTATGGTGACAATCGTATTTCCAGAAGACGGACTTAGACTGGACTCTGCCGTGCTATCAACGCGGGAGCTGTAGGAGCAAGCCCCGTTGACACCAAAAGTAGTTGTGAAATTGGCACGAATATCCGAAAAAGGGCTGCTTGAAGGAAAGCTGAGAGGGAACACGATCTGTTCTAGTATAGCATCCAACGTAGTTAAATTTAGAGCAGTCATGACTCCTTGAAACGACTTTCGCCCCTCGCCATAGTCTTGATTTGGTGGTTCCCTGATTTTCCAAAACGCCACACCCAACAAAGACGACAGATAATACAAAGATTCTGCGGTGAAACTTAGCTCCATTGCACGAGTTTCGTTTGCCCAACTATTCGGGCAAACATGCAGTTCCGGTATCCATGTCATTGGGAGGTGCTCGAATTTGAAGGCAGTCGGATTTTCGTTGTACTCTCGAATGGCCGAAGCAAGTTGAAGTGCCAAAACGGCGGAAGAGCCGGTCATGATCAAAGCCCACACAATTTTAGCAGTCATTGACGTATTTTCAAGCAAATCTTGGATTCCATGAATTGTCGTACGGCTTGCAAACTCTTTGAAAACCTTCATTGTTATCCCCACAGACCTAGCAAGAAACAATGGCCAGCCTACTCTGAACTGTAGTATTTATCGGAAGATATCAGTTCCTTCTACTGTTGAAATGATCTAACTGTGAACAACTTCTCTATTTCTAAATGATAGACTCCAGAAAATGATGAATAGGCTTTTTCGAAATTAAGCTAACGCTAATCAATCCTTCAGTAATGATCAAACCAATATATAATTTAGAAGGCAATTAGAAAATTAGGCAAATGGTAACTTGGCTATTAGCAGATGAGCAGTTTTTAACTGAACATTATTTCCCTTATGATACCATGCAAGCAACAGTTCTAGGAACACACGAATCAGGCTATAGATTGTAGTATATAATTTGTGCTTGAAAGTTCAAGAATCTGTTACTCCATCCAATCGCTTTTCGTAGAAGTTTGTTGGATTTTTTTCTCGGTAGGAGGCAGACTTGTCGTTACTGGGTGATCCAAACGGTCGATATCACCGGGGGTGCCAATACTTCCCTTTCGAATTTTTTTCACTCTTAACTTTATTCCTAAAATAATAGTACCAAAATAATCATAAAATTCTCGTCTAAAAATTCGTCTTAAAATTTGGTGAAACGATTGCCATGACTATACTTTTGTCCGTGCAGGGTGACCGTGACCATAGTGAAGGTTTTGGCGAATTAAAGTTAATTTCTCAAAAACTAAAATTTTTTAGCCAAGACTGCTTTGGAATGTTTTCGCAGGCTAATTGATGTTTCTGTAGCAAATTTTAATGAATTTCAACGAAAGCGTTTTCAGAGCACCTTAGAGCAGCTTAAAAAAGGTTAAAGCTAACTTTCTGAGTTCAGTCAGACATTAATTGAATCGGCCATTCATTGAATGGGTTGCGGACGCAATCCCAACAAAACCCAGAAAATCTCATTGGTTGAAGCCTACATTCTGAAACCAGATTTAGATTTCGTTTCTCTCACTTTAAAGTAGAGGCCTGCATTTCGACAAGACAAGGCTCAGGGTATTTCAGGCGACCCCCCCCCAAATCGGCCTTCCTTCCCCCCACCCCCCGGTAATGCCTTCCCCCCTCCGAAATCGACCCCTTCCGGGATTTTTGCTTCCTCCCCGGGAGTTTTTGAGACCCCAAATTTTTGTCGAAAAGGCCAAATTTTCAAAAATTTTCCGGCGTTGCCGGATGTTGTTTCGTAAAAATAGCAATTTTTAACTTAAATTCTGGCATATTTGACAACTTTTTGCGTTTCACCATGCAGAATACGCAAAAAATACCCCTATTCGCGATGTTATTGACGTTAATAATCAACAAGTATCCAACTAAACGTATCGTTAAACAGGGTGTCTATTCTAACTGTCTCTCGGTTGATTAGAAAATTCCGCCAACAATGATGCTACGAACGCCCGGTACTGTAAATCAGCAAAGCGTTCGTGTATCCCAACGATCAAGTAGTTCTCACGCAAAATATTGAGTCTCAACGGTCCTAAATGAAGCCTAAAATATGTCGCAGAATTGAACGTATGACCCCAATGCATTATGAAGATTATCGTGCTAAATATATGGTCTCAGGTGCTGAAGTGACAATTTTATTTATGTATTGTTCAAAATATACTAGAATTGTTTTCTAATTTTTGTACTGCTGTGTGGTATTTTAAATTGTAGATTTGAGATTTGCATATTGCTATTTTTGATATTGGTATTGTAGCTGTACATGTTTTCGTATTCAAGCTTTTTATAAATATGTATTATTTGAGAATAGAAAGCCCGTGGAGCCATAAAATAATCGGTGTCTCTTACCCATAAGCTTGTGCAGTTTTACACCAAGCATGTGTAATGAAGTGAGCAAGATCCAAGACACGATCTGCTCTGAGTTCTAATTTTTCAATTACACGGAAGGTCAGCACGTCTGCTCGTAATGAAACAGACTTAAGCACCAGATCTCTGAAAGGTGGTGTTCCAAAATCAGAGATTCTCTGCTGCCAACCTGGATTGGGGTATTCGTCGGTGAGTTCGTTTGTGGCTCCTGATATCCAAATGAACAGCAAGCGGGGTCAGCACTTGCTTTTCGTAGACAGCACTGGATTTGGATGACTTCTGCACTGGATCCTTGAGATCGAGATTGCTTGGAAACTTACTGATGATGATTCCGTCTCGAATTCCTGTGATCAGTGGCTGGGCGGTATTTCAAAGACAAACGCGCCTCTACTGGTTTATGTTCGGTAAACTCACCGAATGTGAAAGGCAAACGCGCCTTTATTTGCTTATAATAAGACTCAGTAGCTAACACACACAGATTATTTAATGAACTCAGTACAAACGTGATTATTACAATTAGTGCGTTCAAAGCGTAAGATACTGCAGTACAGACAATACAGATATACATAGTACAGGATACAGTATATAATTACTGTACCAGAGTTGCCAGATATTTCCCTTTGGGATATTATTAATATTATTCCAATTTGGAATAATATTACAAACTTTGGTTAGGTTATAGGGACAAGGTCGATACTCTTAACGCCTTTTACACCCGTCTGGTCTGCTAACTCGTTCTACCGACTACTTAACTCAAGCTCCCTATATGCTATGTGTTACCCTATATGCTTGTGCTTTGTTACTCTTTATACGTCCCCTTACAATAGGACAGTCAAACTAATAACACAATGGGCTAAGTTACTAAATATTAACCTAGGGACGGTCTTTGGGTGAGCCCCCGAAAGTCGATCACCGCTTTCGCTCCGACACACAGTTCAGGGATGCAATGTGAGACAGAAATTTGAGGAAGTCGAAACAGTTGGGGGTTGGGAAGTCTTTCCTTACTTATTCCTAATTTGATCTAGATTAATACAGTTACACAACAATGGTCTTCTGGTCTTCTGGAAGGGAATCAAAGCAAGGAGGCCGGGGTGACAGTTTCGGACTTTAGAATGCAGGAAATTGACATTTCAGTATGAAAATAGGTTAAGGCTATTTTTGGCTTGGGAGATAATAAAAGTTCGCTCTATATTGGTTAATCGGATTCCCCAACTTGATCAGGTTTGGTCTGTCGCTGTCTCTGCCGTAGTCTACTCTACAAGATCATTCAGCTTCCAATGTACCTTCGCTAGACTGACTCGGACTGATAAAATACACTGATAATCGCTTTCCCAAATTGACTAGGTCCTTCTCCGGACAATACTGACGACAATAATCTGACTGAATCAAGGCTCTGAACTGGGTCCACCGTACTGGAATCTCGGATGCAAATTTCGGCAGGACAGGGCTTTTTTCCGCACCTGAATCAAATGGGTTAAAACCCATTAGTGCATAGATATGGTGCGGGAATCGAACCCAGCAACCATTACTCGTTCTTTTGCTTTCCAGGCCCAAAATGTGCATTTTGGGGCCCAATTTGAACTTGTGAATTGACGAAAAGACTCGAAATCGTTGGCTATTGCCTCTTTGACAATGTTAACCCTTTCTAATAAGTTCTTGTCACCAAATGGGCACTCTTGGCCATTTTTAGGTTGTATTTAGTTGAATTTGGTTGGATTTGACGTAATTCCTTGCTTGGACGAAGTGATTCGTTATGTTTCTATTTTTGGGCCCAGTTGGGAATAATTGAACTTGCAATTGGTCAAAACAACCCTGAAAACGCATATAAATTTCACTGTTTGCGCCTTATTTGAAAATTCGTTTGCTTCTACCTTTTATTCACACAAACCGGGCCGCCTGAGCCGTTTTAGGTTAATACCAACAGATTCTAACAGAAATTTACAGGTTCTTTAGAGCAGACAAAACAACTGAACAATACTGGTACTTCTGGCCTGGTTTTGGCCCAATTTCGCTGTTTTGCCACGGGAAATAGTCTTATTTCCCGTGGCCGACTGATAATCCCGAATATGAACGAAACTTGGCATTTTAAGTGAATTTCGAATGTTGGAAGATGGTCAAATACCTACTATTTACTGTAATTAGCCTAACTACTGCCTATTACTTGCATGTTAAATTACTGAAACTTACGTAATGCTAACTAAGAATTAATAACTGCTGGTTATTTGATCTAGAATCCTATGACTAAATAATTTTCCTACTTATATTAATTGCTAAATCTTAAAATAAAGTTAGTAAGCTGCTTTTTTAGTGAGTTTTCGCATATTATTAATTTCAAATAGTTTATGCCAAAATGCAAAAACTCACTCACTCACTGTCTCAGCAGCCATTCTACGCAGTCCCTACTTACCGACTTACCGACCTACCGAACTACTTCTACTTCTAAATCTACCTCCCACCTATCCTAGTGCCCTAACAGGGGACGTACCGAACCGCTATTCGATCCAGCGCTGGCAACCCCAGCAGCCAGCCGAGTGGAAGTCGCACGTACAACCACCCTTTCACACGAGCACATGTCAGTACTTGTGCAAAACTGGCATATAAATTAACAAAACTTTGATGAACGCGGATTTGAACAAAAGTTACATATTCTTGTAGAGCTTGAAAAACTGAGCATTTTTTACGCTTACAGTACCGAAAAATATTCAATAATTAGTGAGAAAAACATAATTAAAGTTAAGTAATACCTGCGCAGATTGGGTTCTGCGCAGGCTTAACATTTCTGTGTTAACATTAACTCGGTTGTGTTAATTAGTTAATGAAAATTAATTGGGTTAAAAGTTACATCATTTTGTAGAGCTTGATGAGCTGAACATTTTCCTTTTTGAAACAGATCAAACCGTCCAGCTGTTAATGAGAAAGTCATGATCAAAGTTTGTGCCTACATATGCGTAATTTGTACATACAGTGTATTAGTTCAAATGCACATGTGCTGGGTTGCCAAATTGCTACGGTACATAAGCTAGCTTAGGCTAGTTCCAATCATAGCCCGTGTAGCTCAACTGGATGAGCGCTGGATTCCTTATCCAGAGGTCCTGAGTTCGTATCTCAGCACGGGTCTATTTCTTTCCTCTGAATCTGGTTCACTGTTTTGTGTTTTAAGACCGAACATTTTAACCGACATAATTCAAACAATTAACTGAAATTAAACCCTGAACTAATAACTATTTTAAACAAGATAATTGGCGCGCTTATCCTCGACTAGAACTGCACCGAATAAGCACTTTCCTGACTAGTAATGTACTAGCACAACACAACTAGAATTGCTTTCCTGGATCAAAACTAAATAACCTGCTAATCCGCTAATCGGACATTTGCTGGGAAATACTTAATTGTGGTGATTTCTCCTGTTATTTTGAGCATTATTTCTGTTATACTTCCAATTCGGCCAGTTCTGGATTCCATAAATGCGGCTCATCCGCCCCCTAATCGCAGGGCTGCCTACACGGATGACCGGAAATCCAACAGATTTACAGACCTAATGCGGGGTCCCCGTGACCCTAGGCTGCAGAATCTGCTTTAAACCGCCGAAGGTACCAATGTCCATGCAAACTTCACACTATATTTACTCTAAAAATTAGCAGTTTTACGTCACACATACATCTAGGTTTTAAGCAGAATAAATCCCTCATTATTTACAGTTATGGGCCAAATTGCTACTCAAATGCCGGCTGCACCAAAATCAGATGATTAAAAATTTTAGTCAGCTGGTCCCCGAGGACCATTAGGGGTAGATTGCGTGTTTTGAGTTGCGGAAGCGGAGTACATCTGCATTCCTCCGCAGTCAACTCATGAGTTCACTTGTGTGGTTGTGTGCGCGTTTGTGTGAGCGTACCGGTTTGCGGGCAAAGCATAGCAATTTCAACAAGTGATAACAAACAGGAGCAGAGTCAAATGAACATGTTTTAAATTTTCTCGGACTTTCCAGGACACGTAGTTGCCATTGTTGTTTTGTTAGTCTTTAGGTCGTTCTCAGCAAGCCGCAGGACGAATTTCCTGTTTCGTCGTCGGACTGTTTATTGTGCAATTGGAAGCATGGAAGACTCTCCCTGAGATCCAAGAAAAGCCACCGTATTTCTTTCTGGGTGTAGATGGAATTCTTTAATTTCGTCTTTACCTAGAGTATCCAATATTAACCAACCATCTTAACTAGGTCAAAAATGGGAAGAAGCTAATGTGGTTCTCCCAGTTATGATGTACTTATAACCTGGAATCTTTGGTTCCTACTAAATAGCAATACTAACTTAAGTCTCCAGCACACAAAAGAGTCCATAAATATCAATTCAAACGAGATTAATTTTTTATGACTCTAGCAAACACCTGAAGGATTTTATAAGTAGTTCCTACAAACGAGAATGGGCCATGAGTAGCTATCAACTAGTACTGGAGCACCTGTGAGCACAGACGAGAATTTGCACAATTAGTCCGTACTTAGTTTTACTCATGGTTATGCACGAGAAAAGTAGGTCAGAGAAGTTCGATCATAGGAGACCCCATTTTGGTTGACAAAAGTGATTGTCTAAATCTTCTGAGAGTATGTTTGCTCGTTACTTCTACATTAATATACGTGCTTAAGCACAGCAATGAAGTGGTAGACCAAAATGATTGTAAACTTAGCGACGAAAGTGTTATGATATTCCGTTTTGACATCATCCCTGAAGATCGAGTTGTTCTGTTAACGCTGATATAGAGCTGAATCCTAGGAGATCGTCGTTTTAAAACTTTCCAGCCACACAGATCATTAGCTACTACAACTGAAAGATAGATATAATAGTATCATAGAAGTTCAATATATTTGTTTAAATTTTTCCTTCTCCTTTATAAATTATACTTGTAGAATTCGTCTGTCAAAGCCTGTTTATCGTTCCATTTCTAAGAAACCGTGAATTAGCATTTTTGAGCGTTCCAAAGCAGCTTAAAAAATTGATAAATAACAATTTCCCTCCTTAGAAGGCATCTGTCCCTTCTTATAGAATCAACTGTTAGTTTATCTTTGAAAATTCCTTGGTCAATCAAAAATAGATTTTAAAAATTAAAAATCGTTTTGAAACTTATCTGAAATGAGGCAGCCACTCTGCGACGCAGCAGATCAGATCTCTCTCCACACAAATGTTTGTATAGTTCAAACATCATAATACAAATCCTATTACTTCCTTATCTAAATCTATCTACTCCTTGTATGCACGTTTTCGTCCCAATTTTAGAATTAACCGATTTCAATCTTCATTTTAGTATTCATGAACTTTGTAACTTTGACAGAAATTAGACATTTTGAAACTTTGGGAACTTTGAGGAAAGCTGAACCGAGAAATAATTGCTCAGGCAATTATTACAACAAGAACAAAGACACACACGTTTTCCGCTAAGGACAGCTTCTGCTTAATTAAGTTAACTGGGGAAGCCGGCCATTCCCCGCAAAACAGCTAAATAATTAATAATTAAAATAATTCTTGGGTTTTAGTTCCTATTAATTTTAGGTAGCCGACCTACACAAGATTACAATTCACAATTACAGACAGTGTTTTTAGCTTTAATAGCGCCTATTTTTCGCAATTGCGGCCGGCAATTCCTAATTGCCGGCTGTGGGGAAAAACTGTCCCTAGTTTAGCTTAGATCTAGCATGAGGTCGTAACCAAGGGACCTCCTAACTCAACTCAGGGATGGGTCCCCACTAAAAATCCCAACTCGTTACAAAAAACCTCGAAAAAACATATACAAGAAGCAAAAATTTGGGCATAAAGCCCTTACTAGAAATTAAGGCCAATTAGGCCGAGGCTTGGTTGAAATAAGTTACTTTAATTTGAGGCCCGAAGGCCAAGAAAAAATGAATTTTAGGCCAAAAGGGCCTCCTGCAAAGTCCTATAATGCGTTCCTAGTGTGCGGTTTCTGGCCGAGCATAATGCGCTCAAATGGCCCTCAACGTATGGTGTTGCTTCGTGTTACTCAGATCATCTCCTCTGACCTGTGTGGGTCAGAGGAGGCCCTAACTCGAGTTCCTATGGGAGGGAGAAGTGCGTTGGGGATTCTCCGGCCAAAACGCTGGCACACCAGGAGACGCACTTTTAGAGGGGGGATACACGACCGCTCTCGGCCGGAGCTGAAGCAAACACTTATGAAAATTTTGAATTTTCCAGAGAGGTGACAGGAGTCTGACAGCTCACTGACCTTATGGCTTTTGCCGGGTCCTCTTTGAAGAAAGCAGGATTTCCAGAATTTTCTGGAAATCCTCTTTGTAAACTGCTCACCCGACGCAGGCTGTTTGCGCGCCTGGTCCGTCGGAATGGAGATTAATGGGAATTTGGAGTTATAACCCTCCAACTGACCCCTTGTTTGATGAATTTCCCAAGCTGAGTCTCAGGAAACTTTCCAGACTTTTTGATTAACATGTAGAGGTAACCAAAGGGGAAGTTTGCTGCTTAAAAAATAATTCTCTCGAATCAAAAACGAAATAATACTAAATAAAGGCCTCTCGGAGCCTGTTATGAAAAAATAAATATTAATTGCCACATTGACCGTAATATTTTGTAAATTTTGTGTTTATTATTTTTAGGCGCTCCCTTGTTTCCAAGCCCCTTTCTTTCTTCTTGGGCGTGACCTTTCGGCCGAGAACAAGGGAGGCCGCTCGTTAATCCTAGCAACAATTGCTCTCCCTCGCTGGAACTTAGAGTCTCTACCTTAGGATACAGGAGGGCAATTGTTGCACAAAAATTAGTGCGTACAAAGAATTACGTAATTTTCTAGCTAATGAAAACTAAATACAAATATTCTACGTATAAAACTACCTATGATTAACTAAATTTTGTTTTCTTTTATTTATTTGGGAGAGGGTTAAGCCCCCTCCGAACCTGTTTTCACACCTAAGGTGTGTACTAACTCCTTCTCTGCGAGGCAAGTCTTTGCTGGGTGAGGGCCAACAGAAGCCCAGAGACGTAACAACACGTGATTGTTACGTCTTGTTACAAAGGTTACGTAAGGCCAATATTATATAATCAAAACGTAATCACCCAAAACTTTTTTCCTGTATCTTTCGCAGTATTGGGAGTTAAAAGACCGGGTTTGGGTTTTTAGAATCAGGAAAGAATTGCTTTTCAGATGAGCCTAAGTTATATTTTTACCAAAATCTCCAATTTTCACTAATTATTACCCAATTACTACCAATTAGACCTAACTAACACATATTAATGTCCATTGTCGTTCTTTCGTGCGACTAACTAACGAATAATTACATTTTAGTGACCCATCTTCCAACATGTGAACTGAATAGTCGTATAAGGCGTCTTTTAACAGAGTTTCCTTTGATAAATTACTGCTTCTTATACAACACGTTTCTTAAGCTTTTCTCTTCATTAATTTTAGTTTATTTTGATGAACATTTCAGAATGCTTCTAGCAACAGGAGGCCTTGTGAGGCCTAGGAAGAGTAACGACTCCTCCGCTACTTAATCAGAGACGATGATTGGGCCTATTACTGTCCCGGGAAGGGTAACGACCCCTCCGTTATTAGTTAATAACCTGATCTACCCTTATTAAGCCGTATTCTGCTGAGATTCCATTCTATTCTTGCGTCACTTAAGCGGGTTATAGTGCTATTTCTAACCTTATTCCCTAACCACGCTAGACCCTATTTCCCTATTAGTGTATTTTTAGGAGTTTTAAACCGATTGGTAACTCTGGTACAAGCATAATCACCAATAATTACAATGATTGCTTGGACGTTCACACACTACATTCTAGGTTCTGAGCAACAGATTTTCGCAAAATATAGCAACAACAATTCCACTTCAGATCACAATCCGTGATTTAATGAATTTTCTTAACTTTTTGAGTTTTAATTCATCCGCAACATTACACATGAGCTTGCAAAGCTTGAATACATATGCATAAACAACTTATATTGGATTTATATTTACCCAGCGATTCAGTGAATAAATCTCATGTTGGTTAGTCCTTCCTTATCACAATTACTATAATTACGTGAAAGATTATAGCATATTTAATCATATTAATACAGTTTAATTGATAAATGAAAACGATGAAAATCGCATAGCTAGCTCAATTGTTCATGAAACTATAGCTTTGAATCAACAGAGCCTGGTTGCAAGAACTTTTTCAACTGCACCTTGCTGCCACTACGGGCTTTTCGTCTATTAAAAACAAACTACAATTTTTAATAAAAACGTTAAGGAATATATAAAACTTGAAAATAAAATTGACACAAATGAGTTGGTGATAGCTACAGTAAAGATCTGCAACTGATAGTACAGTCACCGGACTTATAGCACTGTTTTATTCATTAGAAGAGGTAAAAAATGGAAAAGATTCCCTAAAAAGAAACGCTCCTTAATTCCATGAATTGATTAATGATTGCTGTGCTAACTGTTGGCAATAACTGCTAGTTATATCTTTACACCTTAATGCACATTGTTTATATCAGTAAGAATGACAGCTGTCGCCAATTTGGTTAAGCTGATGAAAGTTTGCTTCTTTTCCAACCAAGCAATATTTTTGTGTTTCCTCTGGGCAAACTTTCTTAGTAAATTGTAAACCTTCTGCGCAGCCAATAGTTTTTATAAATGGCTTCCCTCCTTACTAACAAAAACTATACGTGTAAAACACACCCGGGCAATGGGGGGGGTGGACGGGGGGTGGCCACCCCAGGTCCCACATACGCACCGAAATGATACCTATATCATTTTTGGGAGAATTGACGCACCAAAATAATATCATAACATTCGGACTCAGAGGCAAATTTGACTTACCTACTTCTTTTATTTCACACATTATAATACGCACCGGATTCGGCCTACCTACGCACCGGATATCGGTTATCGACGCACCGGATTTCGTCTGTCGACACACCGGATTTGGCCTACTTACGCACCGGATTCGGCCTACTGACGCACCGAATTTGGCCTACCTACGCACAGGATTTCTGTTATCGACTCACCGGATTCGGTCTACCTACGCACCGGATTTCGGTTATCGACGCACCGGATTTCGTCTGTCGACGTACCGGACTTTGCCTACTTACGCACCGGATTTGGCCTACTGACGCACAGAATTTGGCCTACCTACGCACAGGATTTCTGTTATCGACGCACCGGATTTGGCCTACCTACGCACCGGATTTGGGCTACCTACGCACCGGATTCGGCCTACTGACGCACCAAATTTGGCCTACTGACGCACCGATTTTGGCCTACCTACGCACAGGATTTCTGTTATCGACGCGCCGGATTTGGCCTACCTACGCACCGGATTTGGACTACCTACGCACAGGATTCGGCCTACTGACGCACCGAATTTGGCCTACTGACGCACCGAGTTTGGCCTACCTACGCACAGGATTTCTGTTATCGACGCACCGGATATGGCCTACCTGCGCAACGGATTTGGACTACCTACGCACCGGATTCGGCCTACTAACGAACTAACGCATCGAATTTGGCCTATTGACGCACCGGATTTCGGTTATCGACGCACCGGATTTGGGCTACCTACGCACCGGATTCGGCCTACTGACGCACCAAATTTGGCCTACTGACGCACCGATTTTGGCCTACCTACGCACAGGATTTCTGTTATCGACGCGCCGGATTTGGCCTACCTACGCACCGGATTTGGACTACCTACGCACAGGATTCGGCCTACTGACGCACCGAATTTGGCCTACTGACGCACCGAGTTTGGCCTACCTACGCACAGGATTTCTGTTATCGACGCACCGGATTTGGCCTACTTACGCACCGGATTTGGACTACCTACGCACCGGATTCGGCCGACTGACGCACCGGATTCGGACTACTAACGCACCGAATTTGGTCTACTGACGCACCGAGTTTGGCCTACCTACGCACAGGATTTCTATTGAGAATTTAAGGATTTTGCATAACCTTAGGTTAAGTGATTTAATATTAATTAATTAATACTGTAAGTACACAATCGACTATCCACACTATTATTTTACTTTTCACATTAGAGCTTGTGTTCTCAAATTACGCAGCAGGGGCGCACCCAAGGGGGTGGACGGGGGGTTTCTAAGGTCAGAAAAATTAAGATGCAGAAAGGAGAAAAGCAGGAAAAACAAAAATTTTCGCGCCTTCGGCGCAAATTACGCATTCTTTGCGTGTTTTGAGAGTAGCATTATGGGGCGGGGTGGTGGTGGCTGACTTTCAATTATGTAGACGTTTCTTTCTGCTTACGCTTCAGTTAGCGATTTTTTGACGAAATGTTCAATTGTATATACTAGTAATTCCTTCTAAAATATTTCTGATATTTCTGAATGAAAGGTTGTGGCTTGACTGCATGATAGAAATCGCAGCATATATACCAAAAATGTCAGAAAAATTAAAATTTTAACAGCAAAATGAAAAACTGTCTTGAACTTAAGTTTCGAGTAAGCGGATTTACCGGATATCCGGATATACAGTACAGCTCAGAATTAACCTGGTAGCTCGCGAGCATGCGAGCATCTGGGTTGCTCGAAGCTTGCTCGCGCACGTATGCTCGCGGGCAGAACGAGCGTCTTTTAAAACTGTTTATTATGTCTGTGATGCAGTGCTCGCGAGCTTGCAAGCAACAGTTCTTATTACAAATTCAATGCCTTAGCTAAAGCCAGGTCTACTTTAGCATCAAAGTGGAAAATTGCTCTTTTGATGGTTTTCTACTTTTCTGTTTGGCGGATGTGTACTACAACTTTTTATGCTACTAAAAAGAAAGTCAAAGACATCGTTCTTTACAAACTTATGTATGCTTATGAATGAATACAATAATGCTTTGGTTTAACTATTGCCACTGTCTTAAATTTATTCACTTCACACGGTTTAGGTTTCTGCTCAACTGAAATCATATACAAAAAATATCACTGGTACAAACCGTTAAAATTCTTACCAATGATGAAATAGCTTTTGTAAGTTAATTCAAATTAAAATATATAGTGGGCTAAGGCGATGCTCAAGATTTATAATATTAAAGGATACCAGATAAAAATGGAAGAAATTCGGACAAATTAATTTAATTTTGGAGGACTGACTACGATGGCAGAAGCTTTATTGTGGACCAGACAAATTACTTGTTTGGCTGTTTGCATATACTGTTGTATGTGATACCTACATAAGTTTATATTTTAGTGTCCGGCGCATTTGCTTGCAAAATGTTTACCACAGATAAAGTAATATTAATCTATTTGTTAGATTAATGTAGTGTTAATCTAGTTCTAGACATTGTACATTGCATAATAATTGTATTTAATGATAGTTGGTTATTTCATATTCATGCATATTGAATTTGGAGTATCTTTATCTTTTATAAGAAACCATAAACCGTGTTAAGACAGTGGCAATAGCAAGTTAAAGCAAAGCAGTTAAAGTTAAAGTTAAAGTTAAAGCAGTTAAAGCAAAGCATTATTGTATTCATTCATAAGCATGCATAAGTTTGTAAAGAACGATGTCTTTACCTTTCCTTTTAGTAGCATAAAAAGTTGTAGTACACATCAGCTAAACAGAAAAGTAGAAAACCACAAAAAGAGCAATTTTTCACTTTGATGCTAAAGTAGACCTGGCTTTAGCTAAGGCATTGAATTTGTAATAAGAACTGTTGCTTGCAAGCTCGCGAGCACTGCATCACAGACATAATAAACAGTTTTAAAAGACGCTCGTTCTGCCCGCGAGCATACGTGCGCGAGCAAGCTTCGAGCAACCCAGATGCTCGCATGCTCGCGAGCTACCAGGTTAATTTTGAGCTGTACTGTATGTTAACGTAAAATATGCGGCTATTTCGATATGAAAAAGTATCAGGTGCCTACCAATAGTGCATATCCGCACTTTTTTTACAAAACGCAATTTAATAATGCATACACAAATGCTCAGTGAAATGTTTGCTTCCGCTTTCCACAAAATGGCTCTAAAAATTTCCAAACTGGTGCTACCTTTAAATAGAGCTCTAGCTTTTAGCTGGGGGCTACCGTCCCCAGACCCCCGTTTTATCATAGCTATGTTGCGTTGCTTAGTTTGAATTTTATCAGCTTGAGTTATATACTTTATCTGGCGAAATCGTGGCGCCAGCCAAAAGACAACAAAGATAATTTGAAACCGCAGAAAATGGTCAGAAAAAATTTGCTTTCATGTCTAGAATTTAAAAAATTCTCAACGTCTGGGGGGGGGTCGCGGCCCCCACACCTCCTGCTTTCACGTTTACATAAACTTTAATTCAATTAAACAACCTCAATCAATGAAACAACTATAAAATACATGCAAGTTCTCAAAGTTAAACTTGTATATAAAACATGTGTAGAAATAAATAAATTTGAAAAGAAAAATTTCAAATAAGGTGCCGCCCCCCTCTGTCAGAAAACTCTGGGTGCGCCACTGTTACGCACCAAAACTTACAGCACCTTCGTTGAGGAAAACGCACCGGATTTCCACCCCCCGTCCGAGAAAAAGTCTGCCCAGGTATGGTGTAAAACATTGTGCGATACTTATAAATTCTTTGAAGCACCGATACACCGATCTATTGATGGAAAATGTGTAACTTAACTTGCTATTTCTTCATCTGTTTTATGCCTATGTTCACTGAGCAGTTAAGGAAACATTTTGAGCCATCAGAATACGGAATATGGAACTGACTGATTACAGACGCAATTTGCTTTCACATATGTGTGGATATTGGAAATAGAATCTTTGGAAATAAGAAATTCACACGCAAAACATGCCGACCCTATCTTTAACCTACACACACGTTTTTGTGGTGAAACCTTTACTCTTTACCAAGCAACACGCGTGTGAAGGTCTGGGCCGAGCAAACATAAGAGACCTGCTGCGCTAAGGCGTACCAGGAACAAGAAAATGAAGGAAAATGTCAGGAAACTTGAGATTTGAATTTGTTTACCTTTGTAACTGCAAAAACAACAAAACACTGATACATTCAGAGCTGATATTGATTTTGACCGAATTCAGCTGTGTGTGCAGATATTTAGTTATATATTTATTTATATATTTAGTTATATATTTATGCAGATATTTAGATATGCAGATATTCAGTCAATTCGATACAGTGTTTCTGCCGGCAGTAGATACGCACGATAGGCTACAGAATTGGGACTGACATCGTAGTGGTAGTGACCTCCTTGACCGTGAAAACTGTAGCAATGACTGTGGTCCATGCGCAAGGATAGACCCTAAACAAGACAACAAAGGCTTTGTAGTAATGGTAGATTTTGTACGCATACTGGAGTTCAGATAACTGAATGGTCAAAGTAAGCCATTTGCGGCAAGATAGTCCCTGGTGCGATTCACGATTGCAGCCGTTTTTTTGCAATTTTGAACGAAATTTGGCACTTAATTCGGCGTTTGCTCTAATAAAACGACCACATCTAGTACTTGAATCAGTATCTGAAACAACTCTTAAATAAATGATAGAAATATTTTTTATTAACAAAGGCTACCTAGATAGTAACACTTTCAAGTTTAGAAAAGGAAAAACCAGAACGTTATTCGATATATAACCATACCTATCTCCTAAAGTCAAACACTCTTCCACTCAGCTATTCTACCAGCCTGCTAGACTCTTAGGTCTTATTGGCTAATTTGGTATATTTAACCCAACTCTAATTTAACCAGTTCCACTTATTTTCTATTTAATTTTTAATTAAAAAACGTGTCATTTTAAAATTCTTAATTATAAAGTCACTCCAGAAGCCCAACCTTTGGATCGGAAGAGTGGAAGACAGTTGAGCAGACCAAAGGCGCTTCCATGTCAAAGAATCGGAGCCAAGCCTGTTCCTTTTCTGAACTCTCCAACGGAGTGGTGGAAAAATGAGGCTGAAATTGCAAAAATGTGAAATTATGCCAGCTGATTAAACCCAAATAAGCAATTTTAAACAAACCTTAAACTTTGAATATCTTTGCATGGACACGGAGATAATTCAAGGAATAAGGTACACATATCATCATTAAATACTTATATAATTAGAAAGGATCTTTTACGCTTTCCACCCAGCCCTAAATTTTAATTTTTGACCAATCTATAACTATGAAATTTTGTATCGGTGAATGCATACTGGAGTGGAGGTTGATGAATTCAAAACTTCGGAAAGTTTAAAACTTTAGTTTATGCTGTTATAAAGTACTGTTATGCTGTTAAAGTTGTAAGCTTAACGTGTAAGCTTACAATGAATCGAAAACCTATTTCAGATTCGTGCTCAGCGTCCCCAAAACCCCTGTGTGCAAGTTTTCAGCAAAATATTTTCAAAAAATGCTTAGATTCCCCCTTCGTCCCCTCCCTTTATTAAACTGAAATGTAAAATGTAATTTTTTTTTTAATTTTTGAAATTTTAAATTCAGCAGCGTCCGTCCAGTATGCACCCGTAAAAAATTTCAAAGTAATTGATCAACAAAATCAAAAAGTTAGTGCCTGGCGGAAACGCAAAAGATCCATTAAAGCAACAATTTAAAAAATCTAAGCTAAAACAAAGTTTATTCTTTTTTCTGCACTGTGCATTCCTGCTGAGTTATAGCAAGAGTACATAATATCTAAGAGTGTGACAAGTGTCACATTCTTAGTTATTAAGGCCGGGGACATCATCTGCACGATAACGGCTGACCCCCTACACAAATTAGACCCCAGTCACCCCTCCCACAAATGAGTACCTAGTACACATTTGCGTACCATCACTCGCTTGTATGTTTATGTGTTGAAGCTCGAAAGTGGCCAGCTGTTGATAGAACGTTTTTGGCTTCAACACATAAACATACAAGCGAGTGATGGTACACAAATGTGTACTAGGTACTCATTTGTGGGAGGGGTCACTGGGGTCTAATTTATGTAGGGGGTTAGCATTTATCGTGCAGATGATGTCCCCGGCCTTAATAACTAAGAATGTGACACTTGTCACACTCTTAGTTATTATGTACTCTTGGTTATAGCAAGAGTACATAATAGATAAGAGTATGACAGCTGGCAGCTTCTCTGTTATCAGCTGCAGGTACATGCTCTGCACGATAACGGCTGACCCCCCCCCACAAACGTGTACCTAGTGACCCCCCCCACAAATCAGTACCCAGTACACGTTTCTGTACGTTCACTCGCCGTATCTTTACGTGTTAAAGCTCGAAAACACAACGCCTGCGAGCGTCCAATTTGTGTCTGCTTCGAGCTTTAGAACGCTAAGATAGCGGCCAAATTCGTTTGAAGAGAGCATACACGTTTGTGGGGGGGGGGGGGTGTCAGCCGTTAGCGTGCAGAGCATGTACTTGCAGCTGATAACAGAGAAGCTGCCAGCTGTCATACTCTTATCTATTATGTACTCTTGGTTATAGTAAACGTACCATACAGTGAAGTTTTGCGGTTCCTTTCTCGATGATAAAACAGCCGCCCATTCCCACATGCTTTTCCCCATAGGCTTCTTTCAACGCACTTCGCATGCAACTCACGAAATCTAGGTCACCCGTTCGTTGACTGGCTTTCACTTCCAGCACCTAAGCAAAAGTCAACATTAAAATGTCCAAAACAGAAAATTTGATATTTAAGAAATACAAATTTAACAGATATTTCTGGTCAGCCTAAATTGGCTAAAAGCTTAACCTTATTCTGTTGTTAACATGTTTGTCAAAGACCTGAGTGAACTTAGGTCAAATTTGAAAAGCTAAAATTTAAAACTAATATTAAAACAACTAAAACGGCAGAACTAAACTGGGCCGGTTTTGCCTTCGGAAATGAAAAGATTTGCCATGAGACCAAATCCTGTTTCTCCGCAATATTGTCTCAGGGAATATCCCGGGACAATACCATCCTCTGTGAAGGCAAAGTAGGTGCCAACTTTATTTTCTTCAGCACTAATCAGAGCATTGGCCATCATCTGAAACGCACAAAAAGTTACGACTCAGCCGAGAATCGAACCGCGTACTACTGGATTGAAAACTGGATTGACAGGATGCGGGCCATACATGTGCTTGGGGGGGGTCTGGGGGGTTTCATCTCTCCCAGACCTGGACCTCACCCCCTCAGAGGGGTCTCTCACCCCCCCCCAGAATCCATTTTCCCCGTTTTTTGGGCAAAAAAACCAGAAAAATACGGTTTTCCGGCCGCCGGCTCCCCCTCAGAACTTCCCCTCCTGCACATGTCTGATGCGGACTGCCAAAAATTAATACCTAGTCGAAACTGAAGCATGGCAGATTTTAGGTCAAACGCTCAGGGAAACTAGCAGGCCTGTTTTTAGTGTATGTGATCTTGTATTTGTTATGCACTAGAATCACGGAGTACAATCACGTTTGTACTTACATCACATTAACAGAAAAGCAGAAAACAAATGAATATGCTAACGGTATCATTGATGTCGCCAAAAAGAAGGTCAATTTGATTTCAGCAAGCTGAAATCATCCACATACCTCAGAATTTTGTTTGAGTTTGTGAAAAGGACCAGCGCCAGGACCAATGACGAAAGCCCCGTCTTTGGCTCCAACTAATTTGCATATATCAACCAGATCGTATGTCTAAAAACAACAAATACATAGTTTATATTGACAATAGTCCGGTTAAAAAATTATATAATCTCTGTATCTTTAATGCGGATTAAGTTTAATCCAATTCGTTTATTATTTAAAGAAACTGGGCCTTAGAAAACGCTCAACCAAGTGTAGAATATAATATGTCAATGTTTGGAACCTTATGTTTTTTTGGAACCGGAATCAAATTGGGCACTCCACCAACATCCGCAATTTTCGGAGACCCACATATTCCTAAAAAAATAGAAAAACTCGGAAAACCCCTAAGGCATAATTTATGACAGATTCATGTTAACACAATGACGTATGTATCAGTCACTGAAACAAAAACTATTTTGGGAGAAGGTCTGAAACTGAAAATGAAATTGAAATCATTTTGGATCGTCGACTAAAACTGAAACTAGACTAAAATCAACTGTGCGGTATATATTTTAAACCGAAAAAGCTGAGACCATGTGATGGCTTGGTCTTACCTGATCCAACAAAACCGAATGGTTTTTCGGAAAGGTTGGGACAATCAACAACAGATACCACAGATTCTGCAAACTTTTTTGACAGACCTTCTTTCAAGACTGAAAATAACATCAAACACTCATTTCATCATTTCTATCAATCCAATGACAAGTTTATGGGGGATCTGATCACACACTTGCTGAGATGTAGCTGTTCTCAGAAAAGATAAGTTTGAACATCTTTTTGAAAATTCTACTTTCGCTGTTGAACCTTTACACTTTAAAACGGTCTTGTGTTGTAGAGTAAAATTTAAAACTTATTTTCTGCTCATGCCTAATCCACAATGCTTAACAAAACTAATCTCAGACATCTACAGTAACGATTGTGCAAGCTGTATCCGACTCGCATATATACACAATTATGTGCAGGTGTACTTGTAATTTTTCCACAAAACTCAATCATATAGTATTTAACGTTTAAATAGTTAGGCTTGAAGAACCGAATCTTATTGTACAATATCATAATCAGAAATGTTGCGCTATTTGTAGCGATTAAAGCCGTGGAATATCACACTGTGATGTAGGGAAGTTGGTCTCACGGAGTCTAACCGATAACAGCACAGCACATGCTAAATTCAGGATTATCAAATTCTCGCTCTAAGTTTACGGAAATAATCTACCGTCTGTTACTTTCTTATCTTTTCTTTTCACCGTTAATTATTTCCTTGTCATTGATCTTCAAAAAGAAATGTTAGCTTTAACTTAAAAACAAACTAATTCCAAATCACGTACTGTGGTTACACTGAATGGGCGATAGTTCTGACTTACGATTTCCACTTGACCGGACTATGTGACTTAATAAGCTGTTTTGAAAATAAAAGTAGATTGAGGTAAGAGGTGCTAAGGAACCTCGTCCAAATTAGAAGCGTATATTACTACCGTAGTTTTCTTTGAAAACGTATAATAAAACGTTTGTAACAACCGTAGGGTGTATTCATGTTTTTTTAAGTTTTTATATACCTTTTCTAAAGGCTGCTGCAAAGCCTGCTCAGTTTCGCTTTGTGCTTTGTACCGCACTGCATACACGCAACTTAGTGCTTAGTCTAAAAGTTAACTGTAAAAACTGGTTCATTGAAAAGCGTAGATACCTTGTCAAACCGTATATACGGTAGAAATTATACGGTTGAAATCTACGCTTTCAATTTGGACGGGGTTCCTAAACTGAGTACAGATAATGATTCGTTTCAGATCAGAGTACGACCAAAACAAAGATACTGCCACTTCCACTGCCCATTATGACCTGCGACCAGGAAATCTACCACAAAATTGAGTGACTCTTTCTCCAAGAAACTGCTAAAAAGTATTCCCCATCCCCACAACAATGTAAAGACTCAAACTGAAGAATCAGAAGCAGCTCTAAAATCAGTTATAAAGAATTGTGTATTTGTATTATCCTGTTGTTGTGTATTGTGATGTATTTGGTACACCAGCCACAGGTGGACAAGGGGGGGGAAAGGGGGGGGAAATTTCCCCCCCCTCGGCGAAGTCGCCCACAAGGGGTCGCGAAATTGCTCCCACAAGGGGTAAGAAAATTGGCCACAAGGGGTCAGAAAATTGCCCAAAAAATAGGTTTTGCGACTAAAATTTCCAAAAATTTTCCGGCTTCGCCGGACTTTTTCACTTAAAATTACATATTTTTAGCTAAAAAACGTCCGAAAAGTGTGTTTTAGCTTAAACATTGCTGTTTTTTGCTAAAAATAGGCAAAAATAGCCTAAAAATCGCTTTCAAAAGTACCCCTAAGAAAACTCGCTCTCACAAGGGGTACCCAAATTTGCTTCCACAAGGGTCAGTGAAATTTGACCTCCCGTTAGCCCAAAATTTTGTGGTCCAAAAGGACCAGGCATTTCAATGACAAATCTGGCGCCAGCCGGCACCATCTACATCATATGATCCCCCCTTTGTCGTAAATTAACCGAGAGTTAAGGGGCGGCCGCCTTCGGGTGGAGCTGCCGAGGTGCGTTCATCACACAGCCGGTGATGGGCAAATCTTCATCCTTGCGAAACGCCTCGGGTAATTGTTACAGACAATTATTCGGTGTCAGCTAACCCCTCAGTCAAATTTGAAAATTATCATCAGGCTGGCACTACTCCTAACCGGTGTAAAACCAACTGGAGTGGGGCGTACAGAAAAAAGTTTATGGTCTCTTACTTCTTGTATACGCTTCAATGAAATCAATCACAAAGTAGCGTACTCGTGATGTGATAATTTATAACGATTTGCACAGATAATACAAAAATGCTAACTTTGAAGTCAAAAAGTTGCGGTGTTTATACATGGCTGCTGCTTCCTATGCCTAGGAATTTCTGTTAGACAAAACATTGGCATATTCAATTCATATTCAAACATTTTTGGAGCCATGCAGCATTCTCTAGATCCAACATTTTGGGGGACCATGCTGTCAGACACTCTTACACTAGCATGAACAAATCATGCTAGGTATGCTCGGTGTGTTAACTCGAGACCCCCCCCCACTTCCGGGAGGTCCCACTTTGCACTATCTACACGCTTTCATATAAGCGTGTGTCTGCTTGCTGATTGGCCCATTAGCCTAAGGCTTACTGTAGGTAATTTATTAGTTATTTTAATTAATTAATTATAACTTTAATTGGGTTGATGCAATTAAAAACTAATTCGACAACTTTGTAGCATTTTTTCTGCTCTTTTCAATGATATAATAATTGTTTCATAATACAAAAATTCGTAGGAATGTAATCTGCAACAATTTTTATATCACTGAAGAGAGCAGAAAAATGCTACAAAGTTGTCGAATTAGTTTTTTAATTGCGTTAACCTAATTAAGGTTATAATTAATTAATTAAAATAACCAATAAATTACCTACAGCAAGCTTTAGGCTAATGGGCCAATCAGCAAGCAGACACACACTTATATGAAAGCGTGTAGATAGTGCAAAGTGGGATCCCCCCCGGAAGTTGGGAGGGTCTCGAGTTAGTTAACACACCGAGCATACCTAGCATGATTTGTTCATGCTAGTGTAAGAGTGTGATACTCTTATCTATTATACACTCTTGATGCTGTATATAGCCGTTTACAAATAAACAAACCGTTGGCTAATTCTTCCAACTGTGGAACATAAAGCTCTTCTGTTGCCAGCAATGACATAACCAGAATTATAAATTCCCAAAAATTGATCAATTCCAAATAACAATAATATAAAACAGATAACTTGACTGCAGTAGCTATCTGCTAAAATTAGTCTGCAATATCAAAAATCCTCATATTAAATTTTAGCAAGATTTTTTTAAATTTTCATTTATTGAATTAGTTGAATTGAGGAAAAGTCACGCAGTAGCTTTTATGTACTCTTGCTCTTATTATGGCCCATCCGGCTTTAAATTGTTAGTTAATTAATTAATTTATAATCGCGGAACCACAGGAATACAAATAAATATGGTAGACTAAATAATTATCAATTTATTCACGATGTCATGTCTGAAGGGTGGAAACTGCAGTTTTTCGTATGAACTGAAACTGAAATTCCGCCAGAACTAAACTGGTCTCTACTGAAACTAAAACTGAAACGGAAATATTTCTGCGAGAAGACCTGAAACTGAAACTGAAATTGAAATCATCTTGGGCCGCCGCCTAAAACTGACACTGAAACTGAAACTAAAATTGGCTACTGAAACAACACTAATACTACTACAAAGCTAATACATAATACAGGCATTATTTGAAAATTGTTTTACTATATAGTTGCATACTTACACCATGACCGACAGATAAGCAAGTCTTTTTGTTCGGCGGTCTTTCCATCATTAAATTCACTGATAAAGTTCATTCAGAAAGTTTTATATGCTTTGATAAACTACCAGTTATGCGCGGTAGAAAGTCCAAGAAAGTGACCGTTAAAAATATTTCAGGAAAATCTTCGTAAATAATTTACTGAATTTAATAAGTATTTCAGGAAGATGATTCTGAATCGATATGAATGCTAAACTCAACTGCAGAAGTTCCAGTACAAATTTTGGCCAAACATTGCATTAATTCAGTCAATCCTTAAAATAAAGCTCAAGAGTTATGAAACCTGATTCTCTGATGCAGCATGCCTACACTGCCTATTTATATGTTAGTCAGCTCTGGTGCTGCATTTGACCGTTGTCTGCGTCAGCCATGTGTCTCTGTGTCAGTCGCCACAGCTGACTTAACATAAAGCTTCTCCCGTCAGCTGCGCGCTATCTGATCTACCGCAGTGCGGCCATCAGTTAACTCTCTCTCGCTCTCAATCTCTCTCTCTCTCATAGCGCGAAAGCCGACACATGGCTGCAAAATGGCAACGGTTTTTTGACAAAAACCAGTAGTTTGCCGAAGTTGCCTGCAAAGAGCAAAGTTACCCTGGGACCTGACCAAAAGTTTCTGTTAATGCGACAGAGGTAGTAAAGGAGCATTTTTGTTTTGGGTCTTACCTCTATTGACCGACCCCCGGCGCTATAACTTTTAAAAAACTAATGACCAATTGAGCTGAAATTTGAAATGGGTATGTTTTACACAGCGCCAAGATCAAATATAGCGAAATATTTCGTAAATATTATTTCATATTTCGCGAAAGTCTATTTTTTCGATTTGCATGGGGGAAACCAAGGACAATCAATAAATATTAGGCTGTAAAATATTGTAGGATACAGGGTTTCTGTGCCCCAGATCACGAATTGGAATCTGCTTTTCGTTATCATTGGCGCATACAAACGTACATCTTATATCTTAAGCTTACAACTTTAGGGAAGAACTGTTGATCATTCTGTCTACAAACAAAAATAGTTGCACTTTCGGACACAAATTACCTACAAATACCAACATGCAACTTATGTAAACTAAAAAGGCTGGTTCTATTCGATAAACACATCAACAGTCAATAATTTTAATTACTATGTGCAGTTAGCAATTAACAGATGACGCTCCCGCACATATGCGCACACAGCTTGATTTTTCACCCCATCACGTGAGATTTCACGATAAGCACGAAACTACAGTAAGTCACTCTCAAACTTTCGTTCTACCTATTCCTTCAGCTAAACCTAAGTTTAAGCTGTCGACCCTAAACAGTAAAATACAGAGCACGTCAGTGGACAAGAGTTTCAGTATCCACGTCCACGTTTGTCCACGCAGGTCTTGTCCACGTCCGCCCGCACATGTCCACATAAATAAAATGAATGAGTGAATGAATGAAATAAAATGTCCACGCTTCAAATTTTTACGTTTTTAATTCAAAATAACAACTTCAAAATAACACGTTTTTAATGAATTTTATAGCATTTAATACTACATAGGGGTGATTCTTCCGTATACGCACACCTGTGTCTAAAATTCGCAAAACTTAACCGATTCAGCTCAAATTTGGCATGGGTGCATTTTAACTCATTTCTGAACGATCTGTGACAAAAAATTAAAGTATTTAAAAGTGTAAACTTTTAAGTTTTTTAGGTGGGGGGGCTCCATGGCAGGGTTTTTTTGGTTTTCGGATTTGCGTCAACCTTGCGTCCCGCTAAGTTTAAGTTGCGTCCGGTTAAGAAATGTTGCGTCCAGGTAAAATTTTTGTTTTATCGTGTTTTCAGTGCGAAAAATTGTTTTATTTTTAAAAAATTTTGATAATTCCTTTATTGTAACACTATTTACACTATTTAGAAAGTTGATGCTGCTTAAAATGCACGATTACAAGGGTCCCTATAGAATATAGATGCGGCCAAGGCACACGGCGGGGGGTCAGGGGGGGGGGCAGAGCCCCAAGAAGTTGAAGAATTTTTTGCAATTCCAGAATAATCCGTAATGGAAATGTTTAAAAAGATTTTATTTGCACCTGTTGCATCTAGCGCAATACCTTGAGTAATTTCAATGTTATAATAAAGTTAAACTATTTAAAGTATTAAAATTTAATGTAATGTTTAGGAATAGCATTGAGAAAAAAGTAGTGAAGATCAAATATATATATACATTTAGTTTCGAAAACTCTGAGAACTACTGATCCCTGAAAACAGCATTGGAAGTGAGCACAGGGGGGTCTGGGGGCGGAGCCCCCCAGAAGTTGGAGATTTTTTGCAATTACGGATTAAATCCGTAATGGAAATGTTTAAAAAGATTAATTTAGCGCAAATATTTTCCGGCTTGGTTAAAATATTTTCACTTTTCAATTTTACTACTTTAAGGAAACCGAAAATTTTGTCCGACTTCTTATTTTAAACGCCAAAAATGTCCAAAAAGGTGAAAAACACTCATCACACCCCGATATAAGTATGTTTAATTTTTCCAAGCTTAAACCTGAATTTTCAAAAATACCGGGTCACCGGGTCAGGGGTCGACGAACGGGTCACCGGGTCAGCAAACAGTGACCCGGTTTCATCTCTAGTCTGTAGCGTCTAACGCATTTCGTGTGTAATTTTCGATTTTATTGACATACATTATTCCGATGATCAATGTTATAGATAAACTAATTATGGTTTTAAAAATTAATGAAATACATACATCGTTATTAAATTAATATCACCAAATATCACTAAGAAGAAAGGTAGTAAATATGGAAGCACAAATTCCATTTTCAAAACCCTGAGAATTAATGATTCCTGAAAGGATTCCTAGTGTTGTTTCAGTAGCCCATTTTAGTTTTAGTTTCAGTTTCAGTTTCAGTCGACAACCTAAGTTAATTTCAGTTTCAGTTTCAGTTTCAGTCAGATACCAAAAATAATTTCAGTTTCAGTTTCAGTTTCAGTCGTCATCCCAAAATAATTTCAGTTTTAGTTTCAGTTTCAGTCGCCGGTCCAAATTAATTTCAGTTTCAGTTTCGGTTTCAGTCGGTGACGCAAAATAGTTTCAGTTTCAGTTTCAGTTTCAGTCGTTGACGCCAAACAGTTTCAGTTTCAGTCCTCGTTTTAGAATAGTTCCAGTTTTAGTCATGAACAAAAAGAGAAATTTTAGTTTCTGCATATTTGGAATTTAAAACTGATGAACCTGCAGTTTTATTTTATATCTCAGCTTCTTACGTCAGTTCTGAGTAAAACAGTTTTCACTAATTGTACTTGCAATCCCTTGGCTAAACAATCATTTCTTTGTGAAGACAAAAAATTTAAGATTGAACTAAGTTTAGTTGCTTGTTTAATTGACTTTCTCATTAACTAAGTACCTATACCAGCTTGGTTATTTGCTTAAGTAAAGCATCTCTACAAAATGTAAAGCTGTTGAGGACCTAAAGCTTCATTGCTGCAATTCGGTGCTTAGCCTTTGGACCGTAGACCTTTAGAGGTACCACATCAACAGCTTGTGCTTTAAAAATATATAAAGCAATTGCGCTTTAACATAACTTCCTAGTTTTTATCTATTATGCTGACAGTAAATTATCTAAAAGTAATACTACTATGATCATACGAGAGGCTAAAATGTAACACATTCATTCAATTCTTTCGCAAGAGAAACTATTATGGGATATCTGCAATAACGTTTTACAAAGAACTTAACCATACGCAGAGACTGAAATGGTCTTGCACGCAGAGACTGAAATGGAGTTTCAGTTCCAGCATGAACAGAAACCGGTTTAAGCTCCAGCTAGAAGGAAAAACTTCAGATTTTACGCTGGGACTGAAACTGTTTCAGACTTTTCTAGTTTCAGTTTCAGTTTCAGTTTTAGTTCTAGAATTAGGGTAGTTTCAGTTTCAGTTTCAGTTTCAGTAGGAAACCAAAAATAGTTTCAGTTTCAGTTTCAGTTTCAGTCTGCTAGTTTCAATGGTTTCAGTTTCAGTTTCAGTTTCAGTTCGTTTTCCAAAAAGGTTTCAGTTTCAGTTTCAGTTTCAGTGACTGAAACTGAAACATGTAGAGACTGAAACCTAGTTTCAGTTTCAGTTTCAGCGACTGAAACATCACTAAGGATTCCCCATTTCACTATTAACGCTACCTAAATTCATCGTGAAATGCACGTACATAGGCCTTTTGTATTTGAAAATTTTAGAAAAATGGTAGTCTTGCATTATATAATTCAAATTGCCATTTGTGTATTTTTGCAAAAAACGTTTTTTAGAAGAACCAAAGAATTTGGATATTCTGCTCCTGCTACAGTTATAAATTTGTTAATTTCGGGGTTTTACTTTACTACTAATCTTAATCCTGCCTGACGTGTTGAATGAGAACAATATAAATGTTCACGATTATGCATCTTGTAAGATCTATAAATATTGAAGTGAAATTTATGAGTTCGAAAAGATTTTGGATGGATGCAGGTGGACAACAACTTAACAAATAACATCAAGAGTTTATAATAGGAAGAGTAAGACACTCAGCCCTTCCTAATGTATTAAGCTTGCAATATGCTCGAAACATTAAGGCCGAAATCTCGGGGGGGGCTTCTCAGCGTGTAAACATTGCACGCTGACATTTTTCAAAAACGGACGTTTTTGGTAAATTAAATACAACAACTTGAGCTAGGAAAGTCGTACAGCGATAATTTTCATATTATTATGTTGCGTTGTATGAGATCTTTTTAACGATGTAAAAATTATATAATTTGGTTGAGGCAATCTCTTACAAATCCTGCAACAAAACATCCTTTCCACGGAAAATCAAGAATTTCATTATTTCTTCAAAATGCCTTATATTGTTGCTGCATTTGTGAGAGATTGCCTCAACCAAACTACATAATTTTTATATCATTAAAAAGATCTCATTCTACGCAACATAATGATATAAAAATTATCGCTGTACGACTTTCCTAGCTCAAGTTGTTGTATTTAATTTACCGAAAACGCCCGTTTTTGAAAAATGTCAGCGTGCTATGCTTACACGCTCAGAAGCCCCCCCGAGATTTCGGCCTTAATGTTTCGAGCATATTGCAAGCCTAATACATTAGGAAGGGCTGAGTGTCCTACTCTTCCTATTATAAACTCTTGATAACATTGAGTGACATTGAAGCATGACCTTGCACCTTGGCATTCCATGACAAAGTGGAAAACACCGGGGGTCTGGGGACGGAGCCCCCAGAACCTGAAGAAATTTTTGGAAAAAACGGAAAATTTGGTACTGGAAACACTTAAAGATTTTACTCTTACAAAAGTGAATTTTCTCCCGAAATAATGTTGCGTCTAGCTTGCGTCCAGTTAAAATTTCATTGCGTCCGGATAAGAAACTTTGCGTCCAGACGAACATCTGGACGCAAAAAACCCTGCTCCATGGGGAACCCAAACCCAAGCTGTTTCTAAGCTAAATTCTGAACTAAGAAAATGCTCCCAGAATGTTTGAACATTTATTTAACCAAATGTGGAGCATACGAGCGTTTGGATCATTCTTTGGTATGCGCACGCCTTTAGTGACTGAGAAAGTTTTCCAAGTTGTTGGAGATGGTTACTTTGAATTTCTTCGGATACAGTGGAATCGCAATGACAATAAATGAATTTATTTGAAGGACTAATAAATGTCTTGTAAAAGTTTAAATAAAAGTTATATCTCTCATCAGTTTTACGTTTAGTAAAGTTACTCCAAAAGCAAAAGGAAGAGAGAGGGAAAGGAAATTAGCAATTGTTTTCAGGTAAAAAATTATAAAATTAATCTAAATGGAAAATGTAAACACTAATCTCAACACATAAGTCAATTTATTGAGCTAGTGAGTTTAAAATTTTTACATTTGTTGTCAATAAAGTGTAGTGTCCGATCACAAAAAGTTAAGTTTTTTATCCAAGACATTTTCTTTTTACGTGGTTTCATTAAGAAATTACGTAAAAGGAAATCAAAAGAAACGACGTAAAACTTAGTACTTCGTGCAGGTTTTGCTTGTTTGCTGCCTGTGCTGTATCCATTTTAAGTCTTTAAAAATCCTTTGAAATAATTTAGGAATAAAAAAGTTATCCAATCTAAGCTCACTGTGAATAAAAACCCCTGAAAAAAGTTAAATTTCAAAATGGCCAAAACAGAAAAATGGGTTAAAAATTTCTCGGGTACCCGAAAGTGCTCGGGTACCCGGGTACCCAGGTAGTGTCGCAATTACCCGATATAGGGCTGCGGGTAGTACCGGGTACCCGGCGTGTGCGTTCATTACCGAGAATTGCTTTACCGAGAATTGCTCTACCGAGAAAATTGGCCCACGTTAATTCAAAATTTTGCTTAACCGAGAAGGTCCAAGTAAATGGATTTTGCTTAAGCGAGAAAACGCGTAACCGAGAATTGCTTAACCGAGAATTGCTGGAAACTACCTATGTAAACAATTGTTTACACTTGGATTATGCTCCTGAAATAATATTTTACTCAACTTAAGCTAGTTAATTTAATTAATTTAACATAACTATTGATTCAAAGTTACATACGGATTTTACTCGTTTTTCATTCCAAACAGATAACAACTAACAATACCGTAAAAGCAAAACACTATTTCAATCACAACAAATACACGCAGCGTATATAAACAGGCACACATATAATCCGGATTTGGCATAAAAATTTGCACAGTTCGACATTTTGAGATCACAAATATAAGAGGCATAGTCTAGTCTAAAACAAGTCGATGGCTGACTTTCTGGTCAGTCGCCCATGTAGCCTAGATACTCGGCCAATCCATGGACATCTAGATTTTCTACAGCAAATGGATCCTCATCTGAAATAAAATAGAAAATAAAATAAGAATGCAATTTAGAAATAATTTTCATTCATACATTTACGACAACAGAACACACTTTAACAAGAGATACAGGACCCTTCAAAAATATAAGGCACTTAGCCAAATACGTATTCCAGAATCAGAGCTGCAAAAATTCAGTAAAACTTTATCACATTCACGATCATAACTGGAAACATGTACTTTCACAGAAATTGCGTAGAAAACTAAGTTGGACCTTCAATTTCTGATTCGGTTTCACTACCGCTTGTATCTAATGCTTCCACGTTTTCCGCTGGATCTAATTCTCCGTTAGCTGCGTCCACATTTCCTACAGGAACATGGCCACCGTTTTCCTCGTCATCAACTTAAAGCAAAATAAATGAATAGTTAAAAATTCATTTAATTTACTACCATAATCTTTCCGTATCACCACAACGGCGCCTACATAAGTTTCAAGGGGATTAAATTTCTAAGCCAACTTTTGAGGGGTCTACGTTGACTGAAACTAAAATTGAAACTGAAACTATCCTGATTCTGGAAAAGGCACTGAAGCCACTGGCGTATCCAGGATTTGGTGACGGGGGTGGCGGTAAACTTTTGTTACCGGGGGTATGGGGGCAGAGTCCCCCAGAAGTTGAAGAAATTTTTTGTTTTTGCAATAAAAACGGTATATATTGTTTCAACGGCGCGAATCTTGTTGTTTGTTGCCCTTTTGCTTATTTTTCTCCTTAATGTTTTCTTTCTTCGAATCGCGACGGAGGACATTCCCCGCCCCCACTGGGTCCGACTGATCCTGACTGAAGCAGGAACTAAAATGCATCTAAGCTAAGCTTTCTAAGAAAAATAACCCATCTTTACCAGACAAAGACTGAGACAAAATGCTTGCATCCCGTAATTTCTACTTTTACCTGTTTCAGCGTCCATTGGGATTTTTGACACGGCATAGGACACGCCACGAAGGTATTCCATCTGATTTATTTCCCCCAAAGTAAAATATTTGGCAGACAAATTATTGACACGCGCATTGATGGCCTCATACTTGCGATTACGGCGGACAAGCTGCTCGCCTCTTTCCAGCTTAACGGCGGTCGATCTGGTTTGGCTTTCAATGAGGCCAATTTTGAAAATAAATTCAAAAATGTTTGGGTGAGGCTTTCCCATAATTTTGATCAAACAACTATGCCAGCCCTCTACTTCGTTGTTGGTGCGTTGAGCTCTATCATAAACACTCCACATTTGAAGAGGAATTCGAGGGTTATTAAGCCACTGCCCCTGAAACAATAGTTTAAATTTATTGCGCACCAGATATTTTTTCGGCACCGGATATTCCGCCTACTTGGCGTTAGCGGATCTCTGGATATCCGGACCGGATATACAGTGCCCATCACTAAGTTTAATATTAAGCAGAATTAAGCATTTGTATAATGGTCCGAAAGTTTGAAGGTTAAGTCCCTCTAGCTACGACCAACGAGATCGAGAAGGTTTGGGGGCTTCCTGTTGGAAACTAAACTGCAAAACTGCTGGGGTTTGCGCTAAAATGATTTGGACTATGATTTGGATCAGGTTGAAGGGGGCGCTTCTGATACGGAACTCTGATACTTTCCCCATAGGGAGGGGGTGCCTAAAGGGTTGTGATTATTTTCAGGTATAATTATACCCCATATGTCTGCTATGGGCACACAAACTAGAAATTACAGCTTAGAGGTTCGAATCCCTTTCCATACTAATCTTAGCTTAAGTTAATCTTACTTCAAAGTAGTTCAGAAATTCCTGACTGTTCGGAAACATTTCCAACAACGGACCGCGGATTTGCTCATACGCATTAGGAATTTCGGCTGGTGGGAGAAAGGCTAGAGCTAAAATTAGTCTCACACCCAATTTGAACTCAGGATCAGCGTTATAGAGCGGCTTCAATCCATGAGAAGCGATCCAGCGAAATACAGCTTGGCCGAAATGAAAAAGACAACCTTGGTTAGGCACTCCAAACTCTTGGCGGATCGAATCAACTAAGCCCGACTCAAAGTCTGTGAGAAATGCTGCAGGCCGAAATTCCATTTCTTGAGTGGCGGCCGCATCTTTGAGAAATCGAAATAATGCTGTGTAAGTGCTCTTCGTCTTGTCGGGAAGAAGAGCATAAACACAGGGAATGGACATCCCGAAATAGCAAGTATGCAAGGTAAGAAGCTGGCAGAATATATTAGGCACGGTTTTGAAAGTCCCATCGGCCGCAACAATATTTCCTTCACGACAAAGTACTCGAAGTCCGAAATGTGAGCAGAATGCGATGATACGTTTACCTTGGTGCACCTCGTCCACTAAAAGCCAATTCTCACCTTCCCGATCCCTGGCCCACATACCGGCAATGACCAGTTGTTGTGCAGTAGCTGGAATTGGTGGTATGGTCGATCGTCGATGTCTGGCAAGTGATTGGACCACTCTAGCTGAAGGAGGCATTTCATCGGCTACGACAGGAGGCAGCACTCCAACACACTCTCTATAGATCTGTTGGCGCGGTATGAACTCAGTAGCGGCTCGATGCTTCATTTCAGAAATAGCCCTTCTAACGCCCACACCAGAATCGTCGGCCGCATGGTTATGTTGCCCTGTTGCTACAAACCCAACTCAGCCCAGCTCAGGAGGAAGGTTGTTTGCTGGAGGCCGACCCCATTAGAATAAGCCCAGGACCCAGTAATAAGTGAATAGTAAGCTTTCAAAGTCAGTATATCAAAGGAATTCACCATTTCAAGGTACCAATTTACGTCGTAAGATTCTCGCCGTTTATCGGTGTTTTTAGAATTCAAAAATGTTTTGATTTGACAAAATTAGACATTTTTTGATTTGCAGAGAGAAGAAATAATCAACAGATAAATAATAATTAATTATTTTTTATTAAATATATAATTACATAAATTAATTAACGACTTTCTGAGTCCTTTGCAAGAATCTCAGATCTTACAGATCGGAAAAAATGCAAAACGTAAACTAACAACAATATCAAA
>JASAND010021659.1:37500-81395 GCA_030248195.1 Trissonchulus latispiculum
AGAAAGAAGAAGAAAGTCATGTACCACCGAAGGTCCGAAAAATTCGGACCCACAGTGGTACTCGAACCCACGACATTTTGCGCACTAGGCAAACGTTCTGCCGACTGAGCTATGGAGGCACAGTCTCATCAAGCTTTGTCGGAGTTGGCGTACCAATGTACATGACTTTCACTACGTGAATCCACGTAAGTAGAAACAAAGTGGAGGAAGAGCCAGCTCAAGGGCCGTCGCACTTGTTAACTCTGTTGGTGCAATAAGTCTTAATGCTTTATGAAACCTGATTCAATGATGCAGCACGCTTACACTGCCTATTTATATGTTAGTCAGCTCTAAGCTGTGTTTAACCGTTGTCTGCGTCAGCCATGTGTCTCTGTGTCAATTGCCACAGCTGGAACCAAAGGAGAGAGATCCAGTGGGGCGTTTCACAAAGGGCTCATAGCGCTAAGAGCTCCTAAGTTTACTACTTATGAGAGAAGTTAGGAGAATGGTGTTTCACGAAGAGCTCCTAAACTAAGAGACCTCCTAAATCGGCTCTTAAAATTAGGAGCCCAAAATCGGGCTCATAACGCACTCTCAAGTGCTAATTGTTCAAATATTTAGCCAAGATAAAGGTGTAATGTATTGTATTCCTCCAGAAAAGTTTGGTAAAAGCTTATTAGTCATTTTATGAGTTTCAACTGATGAATAATAGTAGAAATATATAACAGTAAATGTTTGGAATTTCGACATTACTTTTCTCAAAAAAATAAGAAACAAGTTAATTTTATCCTTGCCTTTGAATTTGAGAATGTTCGATTTAAATGATCTATTTATTACCATATTTAGTTGGCGAATATAGTATAAAATCATTTTAACTTGTAAGTCTCTTAACTTTTCCAGCACACCTCATAAGTTCCCAGCGTGAAAGTGCTTAGAAAGTTAAGAGAAACGCGCTAAGAGGTAGTTATGAGCGAATGTCTAGGAGCAGGGGTGCGTTTCACAAAGGGGTCTTAAAGTTAGGAGCTCTTAATTTGCCGAGATAGGAGCAAACTTACGATTTTGCTGTTTCACAAAGCACTCTTAAGATAGGAGGATTCACATCCTTGCAAAACGTTTCAAATAATTTACTATAATTCAACAAATTTACTTACCTTTAAGGTTTCCCAGCGTTTTTTCGGTTCGTTCGTTCGTTGGGGTTCGTTCCACACCACCAACGCTGTTCACATCAAACGCCACTTCGTTCCACGCTTTTTTCTTATCGGTATTGATCAAACTATCGTTTAATTTGGAAAAAATCACTTCTTGTCGCTTGAAAATGGAATCGATCAACGTTGTTTTTTGGTCGGCACTGTAGTTTGGGCGTCTCCGTTTTTTAGCAGACTCCATAGATTCTCCAGCCATAGCACCGATAAAATAAAATCGACCCAACACTACGAAAAGTGCACTAAAATGATGGCAGACTTAAGAGACGAATACTTAAGAGGGTTCTTAGTGTAAACATTTAAGAGCAAACTACAAGCTGCTTTGTGAAACAGTTTAGGAGCCCCTCTTAAGTCGCTTGCAAACCCCTCCTAATTTGTGACTTGAGAGAAGACTTAGGAGCGAACTTTAAGAGCCCTTTGTGAAACGCACCCCAGTTTAAGAGGAGCTTTGTGAAACAGTTTAGGAGCCGCTCATAAATGGCTCGTAAACTGCTCATAAGAGATAAGATAGGAGGGACTTAGGAGCTAGATTTAGGAGCCCTTTGTGAAACGCCCTACAGCTGCATTTTTACCACCGCAGTGCGGCGCATTGGCACAGGGTGACACATGGCGACAATTGATGGCAATGGTTTTTTAGGATAAACAGAACTGAAGTGGTTGAGTGAGATAGAGAATCCAATCCAAGCATTCAAACCGATTTCATCCAGTAGTCACAAGTCCACGAGTTCACAAGTCAGTGCATTGTGCCGGGAGCTGTCGGGGGACTGTCCACTCATACGGCTCCCAGGGGCTGGTTGGGAACCGGCCCAGCCCTCAAAAGTTTGGGGGGCGGGGGCCTGCCCAGCTCCCTTTTTAACGATTCGAGGACAACTCTAGTAGTGGTAGATAGCTCAGCTCAATCTAGCAGGAGGAAATCCAAATACGTTTTTATCTAAGGCAAAACATTTTGGAACAAACTTTTAGTAGTAGTTTAGTTAAGACATAAGCTTAAAAACCCGCACTTCGGGACTGTTGCTATTCATTAGTAAAATTCAGGGGTGAATTTGCTGCTGACACTAATGACTTTTCAGACTAATAACACCCGACTTTTATGCAACGTTTACTTGTGACATTTCATTACTAATTACTCTTGACTCAGGAGTAATAGTATCTTATGCAACGGGGCCCAGAAGCTGAGCACACGCTGGCGTTCACGTGTCGTCTGTCTGGCCAATGCTACTGGGTTCGGCCAATAAGTTGGCCCTTCTGAAACAGTGCAACATCGATCCTATGGCGCGCGCCGCGCGCGCGCGCGCGCGCGTGTGTGTGTGTGTGTGTGTGTGTGTGTGTGTGTGTGTGTGTGTGTGTGTGTGTGTGTGTAAATGCTTCCTATCCTTTTTTGCTGTCTTACGCTGTCTTAGGCTCTTAGCTGACACAACACAGTTTTAATTATAGAATAATATAACAATCAATCATAAATACAATACAATACTTGTCAAATTACAAATCACAGCTAACTACAAACGCGTAGTACTGACTGACAAGGTTAATAATTATAATTTAATCATACATTAAGCCATTACAATTAACATAGGAACGAACGCCACGGCTACACAACAAATAATATAAATTCTCACAAAATACGGCTTATGCTTCAATGTTAAATTTATGCAAATCAAATTCAGTAGATTTTCTCACGAAAAGCACTAGTATTCAGTTAAACTAAACATTATTATATATAAGATAAAAGTATTATCAATGGTGGTTTAGAACTGGTCACTATTGCTCTTAATCAAAGCACATAAAGGTATATATTTAGGACAAAACTCGACTGCAAATGCCAAAAACAATTAAGTTTTACAAAATATTGTAACATACAACTAATTTCAAGTCATACATAATAATGTGGAATGTCTTTAAAACAAAAGCAATATAATTTTCATAAAGTACGGTAGCACCAACACCAGGGTGACTATGAAAGGACTAAGACAAAGGAGATTGGGGATCGAGTCCTCAATTATCCTTTGTAGTTTCGGTGCACCTCCGGCTTAATGTCGCAGACCAGTGAAAGCAGTCTCTGAATTACCTGGAACAGTGATCAAACAAAAACAATAATGTTAGCAATCATACAGTGACCATAACCCACTTAGACCCTAGGCCGACCGGTTGGTCACAAAATAGCCGGCCGCCGACTAATGAATCATGCCAATACAGGGTAAGCACCTCTGATAAATATATCAGATGTAAGTATAACACAACACATACTACAGCGCCAAAGACGTTGCAAAACGAACCTTGTATCGGTCGACTGGTTGGTACTGATCGCCCGATCGACCTTATCCCATCCAGTCAGGTTTACAAGTGTAGTTAGTATATATATACTTAGGGTTTGCACGTTACCAAAATACAACGTCAAACCTAAGTGGCAATAAAAATCCCACTTTCCCTGCCTCTTAGGCTGTTGTACCAAGAAGAGTGCTGAACCAGAGAAGACAACGTGGATAAACGAAAAAACTGATCATAAATCATCGATATAATACGCTTGAAAAACTGATAAACTGAGTCGGAGGGGGGATTTTACTGACCTTTTCCTTGTTGGCAGCGACCTGTTGATCCATGCCGACGAGTTCCTGCTGCGTCCGCTGCTCAATCTTAGACTGGACGTCGTCCCGGCTGCCCAGATGCTGGCGCTCAAACTCCCGAAACTGAGCCTCACGATCCTAGAAGAAGAACATCAAGAAAATGAGGTATAAACGCGGGGGGCCAGCAGGCGGATCCACGAAGGATGCAAGGCATTAATCATAGAGAAACAATGAAAAACGCCTGCCCTGCTGGCTCCAGAGACTCCAGAAGCTCCAGAGACTAGTTCTCTCTGGACAAGAGCCCATTGGCTCTCTCCTGTTCGGACTAAGGCTACGGCCTTACTTAGTGACTGTAGACAGACGTATTTCATTATATACTTCTTTATGATCCTAGAAGAAATTACACCAAAATAAAATTAATAAATTTAAATACAATAAAAATTAGTTGTGTCGCTGCAGCACCTCCGACCCCGAAAATCAAAGTTTCGGGCCTGAGAAGGGGACCAAACCCACAATCTTTGGCCGACCTTTTTCTAATCCAATGCTCTACCACTGAGCCATTCGGCACAATCGAACCATGCTTAAGTTTGAATTCGTTCCCAAACCTGGGTTTTTTACTGGGGGGGGGGGGTCGGGGATCGCCCCCCCCCCACTTTTTTGGCTTCCCCCACTCACCCTAAGGTGCCCAGAAATTGCCAAATTTTTTGGATTTTTGGTCAAAAATCGTCCATTTCGGTGCCAAAACTTAATTTTTGAGCACTTTTAAGCTTAGTTGTAACTAGTGATGTGCGCCGGAGCTCCGACGACGGAGCTCCGATTTTCGGTGCTCCGGAGCGGGCTTCTGCTCCGGAGCTCCGGAGCTCCGGGTACCCGGAGCAGTCTTTTGCAAGCTTTGAAGGTGCTAAGAAAAATTTGAAAGTATGATCTTTCTCTGAACTCCACGATTTCTCCTTATAGCACGTAAGACTGTATTGAATTTTACGCTGTCGTACTCCTGTTTTTAAAAATGTTTCAACTTTCCCAAGGCTGCGTTCTTATATATGCTTCTCAAGACGGTTCTTTTCTCTGGAGACAATTTAAACTTGTCCATGTTCTAAATATATATATGAAAGAAAAATTAAATATATACAACTATAATACATTTAAGAATTCATTCCGTAAAACGTTTTAAATTGCGTACTTGTTATTAATTGTTCCATTAAATATTATATTACATTTCCGTTAAATCTATTCCATGTATATAAACTTTCAAACACTGCAGCTGTTTTCTTTGCTTTTTTCTTTTCTATCTTTCAGATCAAAATTCTGTTAGCTCAGATTTTATATATATATTTCAGTTTATGTATTATCATCCTCATAATAAGTTACATACGTAGTGGGTAAATGAAATCTGGTCCACACCCGTCAAATTTGCAATATTTTATGCATGAATTTGAAAAGTTTGGTATACATTTGATGAAATTCCTGCAAGAAATATTGAGTATTTCATGTGGAATTTATCTAAATTTGCCAAATCTTTGAAAAAGTGAAACATTAAAGTAAACTGCAGCGTAAACAAACATGGGCTTTTACGTATGTAAACACAGCAGTATGCACAATCAATTAACCCAAAAATTCTGTGAAATATTGTCAGAAGCTGAACTTATTTCAGATCAAAATTACAGCGAACAAATGTAATTTGTACGTAGCAAAGAAATCAGCATCTGAAAATAAACAGTTAAACGATAAAACTTTTATTTTATTTTTATTTTATCATAATAACTAGAGGGAAAAATGCCCTAGACGGGCATGCAGTGGCTAGAATAGGGAAAGAAGGAAGGGCGGAAAAATGCCAATATAATCGACAGTCGGCGCTAAAAATGATAGAAACTAGATTCAGCGCCGAATAGGGAAAGCAGTCGGCGCTGAAAATGATAGAAACTAGATTCAGCGCCGAATAGGGAAAGCAGTCGGCGCTGAAAATTATAGAAACTAGATTCAGCGCCGAATAGGGAATGCAGTCGGGTAGCGTGGAACAGGCAATTCCTCCGTCCATCCTATTCGCGTGAACTGCTCTGCACTACCCGAGAACGTGGTATATATATACTGCGTTTGAAATGACGCAGGCAACAGCCATATCGTTTGTGTAAGCAAAGTGTGCTTTTGTAGAGTAGAAACTTCGTGGTTGATTGTGGATCATGAACTAACGCAGTTAACATTGTGTCATTATGTGAACGAAATGTGCTGTAGCTAGCTAGCTTTGTTATTTAACGCAAAGTTAAAGCCGGATTTCTTCTTCATGAAGTACATAAAGTGCATTGTTTATTATATACTATTACTAGTTCCAACTAAAAATACTCTATGACGCATTTGGAGCTTTAATAATTTCGCTCTTAATAATAGTCTAAAACAAATTAAAAGTGTCATTGATCGTTAAAAATGTTGTGCTGGAAAAGCCGATCAAAGTATGTGCCAAAATGAAATCTTAATCCTGTCAATATTAGGACATTAAAACGCGATGGCAGTAGATATGCTACAGTCGCGAGGCTCAAGTAAGTCTAAAAGTAGAGAACCCAGGGAGTTTCTAGATTGCTGTTTAAGACAAAATTGTACGCGAAAGCAGCCACTCATATCAACATATTATTGTAATTCACGCGAGTAGGTATAAAACCCATTCACAGTTAATGAGATTACCGCATCGAAGATAAGATTGTTAGAGAAATGAACTGTTGAGCTAGATATATCGCAATTCACGCGAATAGGATGGACGGAGGAATTGCCTGTTCCACGCTACCCGACTGCATTCCCTATTCGGCGCTGAATCTAGTTTCTATAATTTTCAGCGCCGACTGCTTTCCCTATTCGGCGCTGAATCTAGTTTCTATCATTTTCAGCGCCGACTGCTTTCCCTATTCGGCGCTGAATCTAGTTTCTATCATTTTTAGCGCCGACTGTCGATTATATTGGCATTTTTCCGCCCTTCCTTCTTTCCCTATTCTAGCCACTGCATGCCCGTCTAGGGCATTTTTCCCTCTAGTTTCTTGCATTTTTCCGCTTTAGCGTTTTTCTTAGCAGGATTAATTAATAAATAATATAAAATGAATAAACTGCCGTAAAAAATATTTAAAAAACCCGATAGTATAGGGCATTTTTGTTTTTAAGCACGTTTAGGGCATTTTTGTCATTTCTACGGAGCTGCATTAAATGTTTATATTGGTTTGTGTGTGTACTAGAGGGTTTATCTGAAAAGAGAACCGAGGTGGATTAGGAAAAATGTGGAAAACGCTATTGTTTGAAAGAACGCAATGGTTTAGCGCAGCGTGGGATTGGGGAAATTAGGAATACGCAATCGTTTCTGCATCATAGATAAAACGTATATCAGATCACGTTTCCAAAAAAATATTTTGGAACACAGGCTAGAGGGGGGCCGAACGCCCATCAGGGGGGGGGCGGGCGTCGTCCTGCGTGGGGTTGGGGATATTTGAAAAACGCAATTGTTTACGTACGTACGTGTATATACGTCAGTGACTTTTACAAAGGTTTGCCTGAAGACATGGCGACGAGGTGCCGAACGCCCACCGGGGGGGGGCGGCGTCGCGCTGCATGGGGTTGGAGAAATTTTGAAAACGCAATTGTTTCTGCATCATAAAACGTTTGCAGAGTATTTTTTAACACAGCGTGGAGGGGGGCCGAACGTCCACTGGGGAGGGCATCGCCCTACGTGGGCTTGGGGAAATTTGAAATACGCAATTGTTTCTGCATCATAAAACGTTTATCAGAAAACGTTTCCAAAGAGTATTTTGGAACACAGGTTGGAGGGGGGCCGTACGCCCGTCGGGGGGGAGGGGTCGTCGCGCTGCGTGGGTTTGGGGAAATTTGAAAAACGCAATTGTTTCTGCATCATAAAACGTTTGCAGAGCATTTTGTAACACAGCGTGGAGAAGGGCCGAACGCCCACCGGGGGGGCGGAGGGGGCGTCGCCCTACGTGGGGTTGGGGATATTTGAAAGACGCAATTGTTTCTGCATTATAAAACGTTTATCAGAAAATGTTTCCAAAGAGTAGTTTGGAACACAGGTTGGATGGGGGCAGAACGCCCATGGGGGGGAGCGTCGCCCTGGGTAGGGTTGGGAATATTTGAAAAATGCCATTGCTTACGTAGGTACGTGTACATCAGTGACTTTAACAAAGGTTTGCCTGAAGACATGACGACGAGGTGCCGAACGCCCACCGGGGGGGGGGGGGCGTCGCGCAGCGTGGGGTTGGAGAAATTTGAAAAACGCAATTTTATTCTGCATCATAAAACGTTTGCAGAGTATTTTGTAACACAGCGTGGAGGGGGGCCGAACGCCCACCGGGTGGGGGGAGGGGGCGTCGCCCTGCGTGGGGTTGGGGATATTTGAAAAACGCAATTGTTTACGTACGTACGTGTACATCAGTGACTTTTACAAAGGTTGCAGGAAAACATGATGACGGGGGGGGGGGGCGAATGCCCATTGGGGAGGGGGGTATCGCGCTGCGTGGTTTTGGGGAAATCCGGGCGCCACAGGCCGCTGGGTCCACTTTGGAGGGGTCTTCCAATGATAAAAAATGTTCGCCTCACCAAGGGCTTTCATTTGATACCAAACTTGGCCACTTTTAGAAAAATCGATTTTTGACCATTTTGGACCGGTCCGGACCCTGGTCAGGGCGCCACAGGCCTCTGGGTCCACTTTGGAGGGGTCCTCCAATGACAAAAAATGTTCGCCCCACCAAGGGCTTTCATTTGATACCAAACTTGGCCACTTTTAGAAAAATCGATTTTTGACCATTTTGGACCGGTCCAGACCCTGGTCAGTGCGCCACAGGCCGCTGGGTCCACTTTGGAGGGGTCCTCCAATGACAGAAAATGTTCGCCCCACCAAGGGCTTTCATTTGATACCAAACTTGGCCACTTTTAGAAAAATCGATTTTTGACCATTTTGGACCGGTCCAGACCCTGGTCAGGGCGCCACAGGCCACTGGGTCCACTTTGGAGGGGTCTTCTAATGACAAAAAATGTTCGCCTCATCAAGGGCTTTCATTTGATACCAAATTTGACCACTTTTGGAAAAATCGATTTTTGGCCATTTTGGGCCCGGTCCCCGGTCCGGACCCCTGGCCAGGGCGCCACAGGGGTCCGGGCGAAACCTACTATAGCCTACGCTGTGGTGCTCCCGCAGCCCACCCCAAATCCCAAATAAGAGAGACCTGCTCACTGTAGATATTTCTGTAGAAGAGGTTAAAGTTGGAGTTGCGACACGGTAGGGCCCACCACCATCAGGGTGCCCCCCAGCCACATGGATAGGTCCTAGAGCGAAACTAATGGGCCTTTTAGATTCACCATATAGGGGTTCCTATTCGAATACAAAACCTCAGCCCAGCAGCTCTCATGTGTAGGGCTCCACAGTCCATGGGCCCAGACCCCCCCTTTTACACACTAACTTTCGACCCCTGGCCAGGGCGCCACAGAAGCCAGATCGAAAATTCATATACCCTATGGCAATTAGGGCCATGGGGCCATGCTGCTCGCCGAACCTCAGACCCATTGGCCTAGACCTGCTCAATTGAATCTCGACAAACGAATTGACCATTTTGGAAAAAAACTATGTCCGAAAAAATCGAAATCCTGCTATGTACACAGACCTATGGGGAGGTCCTACCTACTCCATACTCATTTCCCCAGAAATGGGGAAAAAGTTGTTCAAAAAAACCCCATATGGTATAGAAAATATGAGACCTCCGACCTCTAGGGTGGGGGCGAAAAAAAAATGGAGAGAAAGTCGTGCACTGAAAAATTCAATCTGCCATATCTCAAAAACGGCTCGACCAATTTTGCTCAAATTTGCACAGCATGTACCCCTCGTGAAGGGGTTTCTACTGGTAAAATATGAAGGCTCTACCTCAACTCCTCCGCCGGCAACAGGGGAAACTATGTTCCAAGAGGCCGCAATACGCCTTTTTTTCCCTATTCTAGGTAGTGCGCTGACGCGCACTACCTAATATACAGCGCAGCGAGTAGGCATGCTTTTTATTGACTAAACAACATCTTTTTAGCTTAAATCAAAATTTTTGCAATTTTGCCTTCACTAGCAGTCGGAGCTCCGCGGAGCTCCGGAGCTCCGGTGCTCCGACAGCCCGCTCCGGCCGGAGCTCCGGAGCGGGCAAATGTCTCAGCGCACATCACTAGTTGTAACAGTATATGTAGAAGACAGGCTTTTTATACTGTGTTTTTCGCATTTTTAGCTAATTTTATCCCCCCACTTTTGGACCTCCCCCCACTCTTCCCCCTTTATTTTTGCCTAAAAACTCACAGCAAACGGTAGTGACATTTTGATTTTACAGGACGCTTTCGCTTCATTAAAGAAAGCTTCGATTCGAAATCTATTGCTTAAGCATCATTAGAGTGAGAGACCTCAGTCTTCTCTCTAGATTTAGCGTTTCTCCGAGACTCTCTGGGAGAAAACAAATAAAACTGGAATTTCAGGAATCTGACTGGGGGGCCCAGTCAACCTCATAAGCTCGAGTGAGACAAAACCGATAGAAACAATAGTATGCACTTGCAAAGGAAAACCAGCTTAACAAATACAACATTTGTTGAGACACAAATTTCCCAACTTTGACAAGAAAATTCGCAACAACGTGATTCGATCCTCCAACCTACAAGCCACTAGCCTAGCAGCTGAACCCTCGGCTAAGCTAGCCATCCTGGAAAAAATTGTTGTGAATCACCAACCTGTCTGTAGCGTTCAATCTCCTGTTGTGCTTCCTCCTTAGCCTGTTTCAGGCGGCGGGCTTTGCGCTTCCGCGCTTCATTGATCTTCTCTGCAGCACGCTTTTCTGCGCTCAGCAACTGTTGAATACCAGCCGTTTGTGAGGCCATGTTGTCACAAATGAAAGGATATGGTAAAAGGATAGCAGTAGCAAAAAGATAAAGTGGCAGTCAGACTTAGATATCTGAAACTTGCACAGGAAATAAAAGTTACTAAAGACAAAAAAACGGGAGTGGAGCAATTTTATTCGACACAGGAAAAGTTGCTCTTGTTTCGGACTAAAATTATAACATGTACATCCAGAAAGGAAAATGAAAAATAGAAGTATTCTGTCAAGAGTAATTGCACTATATATAAGAAGAAATCTTATCTTCTATAATATAAAGGAATTAATTATGGACACGATTCTGTTTAAAAAGAGAATGAAAGGTACCAATAAAAAGCACCAACGAACCATTATTGCAAGCTGTATCGTTCAAACAAAGCTCAGGTGTAACTCAACTTTCGAATTTATATAGACACACAAATCAAAAAGTTTGAAACCTCCCACCAGACCAGGGTTTTTTTGTGTAAAATACTGTGTATTTACACAAAAAAATTAATTTACACAGTGAAAAACTAATTTACACAACAAAATACACAGCCAAATTTTCGAAAATTTTTACAAAAAGTGCTCTGAAAAAATAGTTTTCAAGTCTTTAAGTTTTAAAAAAGCTCTAGCTTTTAACTGGGGGCTGCCGCCCCCAGACCCCCGCCTGTTTCCAATGGTTCAGAATGGTTTTCTGCATTTCTGCATCAACATGGTTATGGGTGTTTTATTCTCCTAAGTCTTAATGCTTCTTCTTATACAGTTGCGCATAATTTATTTTCGTACTGCGTGCGAATATTCGTAAATAGCTAGTATTTATTCGTATTTAACTATACATATGTTTTCTGAAGCTAGTATTATTCAATATGATTTCTTGTTTATCTCTTGTATATATATAATAATAAAAGCAGTCAGAGCCTAAAAATAGTTGCCATACAATCCAAGAAATATTCAATACGAAAGCTAAAGGAATACGACTTTTCAATGCCGTTTCTGCCGTTAATTTAAAAAATTTCTCAACTTCTGGGGGGCTCCGCCCCCCAGACCCCCCTCCGTTGTATAATTGTTTTCTGCACTGCGACATGATTAGAGGTGTTCCATTGTTTCTGCAAGTATATACTTCTGCTTATCCAGTTGCGTATAATTTATTTACGTACAGCGTGCAAATATTAGTAAGACAGTATAGTATAGCTAGTACATATGTACGGTTCAATATCGTTTCTTGTACATATCATGTATCATAAAAAGCAGTGTGAGCCACAAAAAATTGTTGCTGTCTAGCACAATAAATATTCAAAACGAAAGCTAAAGGAATACAACTTTTCAATGCCGTTTCTGCCGTTAATTTAAAAAATTTCTCAACTTCTGGGGGGGCTCCACCCCCAGACCCCCCTCCGTTGTATAATTGGTGTGTCTGTACTATATGGAGCCGTCCCCAGTAGCAGTTAAAGCATCGAACCTTAGTACGTGACCAGCAAGTTTGTGAAAAAATTATTCCAAAAAGTTGAAAAAATAAAAAAATCGTTTCAGTAAGCGAAGTCCTTTTCAGAAATTTGAATTTGTCCAATCTTATTTTTGACATTTAATGAATTAATCTTTTTAAACATTTCCATTATGAATTCTATTGCAATTTACAAAATTTTCTCAACTTCTGGGTGGCTCCGCCCCCCTGACCCCCCGCGTGGCTTCTTTCGAAATGTTACACAAGTGCAGTTGGCATAATTTTGGCTTGAATGATCCGAAAATAACATTGTAGCAAGAAAATAACGTCTAAATGTATTTTATTTTATATTACAGTTGAAAAACGACACTTTTAAATTTTACACAGCTTCAAACAAAAATACACAGTGAAATTTAAATTTACACAAGATTTACACAGGTCCGATTTTGAAAAAAAAACCCTGCACCAGACTAATAAAAGCGTGAGAGGTCTGGAGCGGTTAAAGAGGGTTACTGGTTAGAAAAAAATTTAAAACACCTTATCAAACTCGCTTTAACATAACCCAAAACCTACAAAAAAACGGACAAAATATACCTAAATTTTGTCAAATCCCCTCTAACCGTATATACTTTCATGACCCTTGGGTTCGGCAGTAGTAACTAGGAGGGTGGAAACCAAAGATAGGGAAGAGAAAACGTTTGGTGAATGGATAATCCAAATTTGAAGCCTCAACCCCTCTAATACATGCAAATAGCAAGCTAAGCCAGGAGCCAGTTTCATAAAACTTTGCCGAGTCGTCGAGTCAAGTAGCTGATTTACGTTGGAAATGTCGGTCACTTGTGATCCTGAAACGCGAGTACTGTTGAAAAATAGCTGCTAGTTTTCGAGTCGAGTTCTCTAGTGAAATTTGACTCGAGAACTTTTCAATGTAAAAATTTTACTCGACAAATTTTTAGAAAATTTTAAAAGCTTAATATTTCTACCATGGAACTATATATTTTACATTGTCCTGCTAATTACACCGACCAGAAATTAGACTTCAGTGACTGCTGTTTAGTTTTTAATCCCAAAGAAATAATGTAATGCGAGTGGCTACTCGACGACTTTTATGAAACCTATCCGTACTTAAAGGAAAATATTTCAAAGTTTGAAGTGAGATTCGATTCCAATCAATTGAATTGAATTGTCAATTTAAGCAAACTAAGACGATGCACTAGTCTTTTCAAATGCAGTTCCTATTTAGCCACGCAAGATTGAGCATCTCATAACCGGCGTTGAACTGTCAATAAAACTAGCACGAAATTCAGTGTTCACGTCGCCAGTGAATAGAGAGAAAATGCCCAAAATGCCACAAATCGACTGAAACTCATTTACACAGTTTCCAGGGTATTCGAGGGAAATTAGAACAGACTTGCGCTTGCCTAAGTTAGAACTGAGGTGAGTACCCACTCTCTCTATTGATAAAAATCACAGATACCACAAAAACGGCACAGGATTTGAAATGCCAAAGACAAAACCGTTTACTTTAACCAAAAAATAAATAAATCTACACACATAAAGGACATTATCTGCTTTTACTAAACAATTATAACAACAACAAAGGTCGTCTAATATATTAACCATATGCATATATAAATTACAAACAGTACAAGGAAAATGACATAAACAACTCATGTCGAACTATCTCATAAACAGGGCAAAAGTTAGAAATAAGATTCAAAATTTATCCTTAACGGAAATATAACATACAAAATCCCTACTTTAAAATATTACTCAGAAAAATCTCAGAAAAATGAAAACTAAATCAAGCTTAAGAGAACTAAGATTCTCCAATATATAACAAAAACTAATAAGATATACGTATAAGTTTCATTTCAGTATTTTCGCAGTCTTGAAACAATCAGCGCTTTATAAAATCACAAAATGCTTAAAAACGACAGAACAGTTACACACTGGAAAAATACTATACTAATACTTTACACAAGAGTCAAGCAAATATTACGGACTGTTACATTTAGAATGTTATGACAACATCCACAAATTAGCATACAATAACAGGAAACTTAGATACTCATCACAAAAATGTAACACTAGGACGCTTTACAGTAACAACAACCCTCTACCATTAAAACATACAGCATACGAGCCAATAGGTATTAATTAATGCAACATAATATTACATAACAGACAGTTGCAACTATGGCTGGAACTTTTAAGGTTTAAGGTTTCAAGGTTTAGATTGAAGCTAGGCTATCAGTACTGGGGCTAGGAGCCGGCCTAACCGTCAAATAGTGCTGCACCACAGGAACAATAACTACCGGTGGCGTTAGAGCAGCTGAAGAGCGACGTCTAGCGGAGGATTTGGCTGACAGAGCAGGGGTAGTACTAGCACTAGAAGTCTGTAGTACAGTTAGGCGAAAGTTACTCACATCATAGACACCGGGTCGGGTCACAAGGGCCTGCAGGTCAATGGAATGCTGTTGGTGGGGCTGGAGGGCAAGGGTACGAGAGGTCTGACCGCGCCAGAGCACGGGGGAGGCGAGGCGAAAGGCGCCGCCTAGCGGATGCGCAGCGCTGAAATAGAACAAGGAAAGAGGATGGACAACTTAAAAGGAGAGGGGCATAAATTTAATTGGACAAACAGATAAAGGTTAAAAACATGCTTTCTTTATTTGGCAAGCAGCCAAAATAGGAAGCCATCCGAAAATAAAACTAACATCAAACCACATATACAAAGCAAGCAATAAATTTGTTTCATTGGTCCGACTGATGTCTCATGAGCATCAAGATTGGTAGGGAAAATGCAGTACATTCAAAGAACCGATAAATCATATCAGCGATCTAAGAAATTTAGTTTAATTTAATTCGTCAAGAAGTCTCGAGAAAGTCGAAACCCGTAAACGGAAGGAATGTGGGTGGTTGATTGGTTTTTTATGTTCACATTTTTAACAATATTCATTTCATATAAACATTAATATACCTGTGAGTCTTGTAGGCAGCTATACTGACAGAGATGGAGGCGTCGGGACGTCGGTTGCAGAGCCAAAGGGTTACTGGAATGGGACACAGTCTAAAACAAACACAGACAGGAATTCACACTAAACAGCTAGGGTTTTGCCGTGAAACATGGAAGTTTCCACCGCTGAGGTCCCCCCACCCACTCGACTTTTTTGAATTTTCTCAATTTCAAAAAATTTTGCATTGCATCTTTTGGGCTAAGATCGTTAACTTTGGTATATACGCAAGCTGAATCGTCGAGCATTTTTAGCTTTGCTACAGCATTACGTAAAGAAACAGCCCTAATCTTGCCGCTTTTACAATATATAGGCCCTCTAGATAACTGCACTTTTAACAGGATTCCCCTACTAGTGGGACAGGACAGTTTATCCAACCCATTTTTTTGCGAGGCGACAGTCCCAGCACTCTTAATATAGACAAAGAATGTCACTTTCTGTACAAGCTAAACCTGTGTAAGTGCTAATTATGCTCGCCGGAAAGTCTCCACATAGGTCAGCGGGTCAGCCCTATCCCAAAACCACAGCAACCAATCCCCAGAACGAAGTGCGAGCTGATTCTGCACAGAAAAACTGTAGTACGAGTAGGACAGTGTCCTAATCACACAACAGTTTATTATTACCATTATGCCTAAACTTATCCTTCTCTGTAGGACAAAGCACCATGCCATATACGTATACAAGGGTTCATCGCAAAATAAAAGTCGCACAATTCTCACAATGAACCTGACCAGTGCTGCTGTAAAAATGACCAAAACCAAGCCGAGCAGAACATAACATACCTTGACTGTAGGAAATCATTGACAAGAAGGGCAGGGAACTCCAGACGATAGGACAGGGGCCATTGGTCGCGGGACATGACCGGGTCCGGAACCATCATAGGGCGGCCGGTGGTGGTCACATCCCCACCGCTACAGCCGGGCGAGAGGACAGAGGAGAGCGACAGCCGGTCTAGGCTAGCGTTCAGCACGGCCACAGCTGATAGATTCTAAAATCAGAAAAAGAGGTAGAGGAAATCATGCAAATGTGCAGTCACCTTGTAATTTGGCAGAATTTAAACCACAACTCTGCTCCCCCCCCTAAAGAAGCACCCATTTAATTAATCTAATATTAAGGTATAAGCCCCCTCCCTCCAGAGAAACGGGATAAAACACGCAGACAGGGTAGACACAGCGGTAACTATCCTACATGAATCAAACTAAAACTAAAACAAAAAACAAGATACAAAGTATAACTGTACTAAATAGTGGGAAAACTTGAACTATAAGGCGGGTGCATAGGTAATTTTGAAGACAGTGGGGAAGGAGATGTTTTCCACCAAATTAGTTTCAAAATTCTAAGGATTGAAAATTGCAAAAATTCTTACAATTTGGCAGTTTTCGGGCACCTAAGTAAATACATAAGCGCGTGGCGGAAGGAAGGAAAGAAAGAATGGGGACATAGAGCTCAGAAAAATTGGTCAACACTGTTTGAGGCCGCCCTAGGCCGGCCGCCGGCCGAAGACTTTTGCTCGCCGCGGTGGGGCCGGCCGGCCGCCGGCTGGGATACAAATCACCAATCAGAAATTTACAAAATAGAGCAAGTAAGCTTAAAATGGACTCCAAATCTAGTTTTGGTAATTTTTTATGCTATGCTGTGCTATTTTTCTAAGATAACATCCGAATATAAATTTATTTTAGAATTTAGAATATTTGCAGTGCAGTTATAATAACTGCACTGCAAACTGCTCTAGGCCGGTAGCCGGCCGGCCGGCCTCAAACACTAGTCAACACCTCCCAATGTCCAATTTATTGCGCAATTTTAGCGAAGTCATAGACACCTGAGGATCAGAAGTTTCGTGAATGTGCAGAGGACACAGATTCAGACCAAACACAATGTCAACGTTCCCATCCGCGTCCAACGTTGAGGCCTGGAAAACACAAAACACTATTTTTCAGAAAAACTCAAACTGGAAACAATTGAAATTGTCATGTTCATTTTCCTATGACAATGATTAAAACGTGATGTAGTTAATGTTGAATATCCCTTACGAGTCTTAGGGTAACATTGATTCATAGCCTTACCCTAACTAATCGAAAGAAATCCAGGTTGGTTCTGGTTTAGGTCAAAGTTGAAAAAATAAAATTTTTGACCGAGAGCCAAAAATCTAATCGTCTTCCAATCAAAAAGACTTAGATTTTAAGCAAATCGTTGCACTGCAGAAGTCAGAAAGAAGCCTACTGAAAATTACGTTTTCGGCCCAGCTGTGAAGTTGGATACTGCCGAAAACTGGTACTACAGGTAACACTTTTTGACATTACCAAAAACAAAAGTTGCTTCATTCCTCAAGAAAGACACGTTACACCAAAACACCAAAAAACAACCAAAAACCCTCTATCAGACCTGCCAAAGCAGTCCAATAGATTCTGGCATTGTAACAAACTGGGCGGCCAAATCAGCCAACAGGGCGTGCTGTGCCGAGTCGAAACCTGGTAAAGAAATGCTGCAAATCTGCTGCTGCAGTTGCTGATTGATATCAGTAGCAGCAGCCTTATCAATGCTGCGATCAAACAGCTCCAAACAGAGGTTGACACATTCGCCAGTGCTTAGGCGAAAATCTAAAAGCAAAGCACAAATTAAAATTTCACCACCATAAACTGACAGCTGGGCGCCTACTGGGCATTTTAGAAAAAAATAGGAAAAAATATAGGAATTTTTCGCGAAAAAATAGGAAAATATAGGAATTTTTCTAGCAAAAAACAGGAAAATATAGGAATTTTTCCAGCACAAATATGCCGTCAATTTTGGTCAAATTGCGCAAAATTTCAACGACAAATGTCAGTAACCTAGACTTATTATACGGAACTTTTCTCGAGGGGAACTTGAGGGGATTTTCGAGAATTTTCTAAAAATAAAAATTTTTATGACATCATGGATAAAGTTCGTGGATAAAGTTTCATTTTATTGCAACGGCAAAAATCAAGTATAACCGACAAAGCCGGAATATTTTTTTTAAAATTTAAACTTCTTAGTGTTTTTTCGGGGCAAACATTGATACGTATCAAAGGGGAGTGTTTTTGAGCATTCTGTTTTAGAAGCTACTGGGGTTTTTTTACTGGGGGGGGGGGGGGGGGGGGGCCCCCCCCTCTTTGGGTTCCCCCACTCGACCTCTTCCCCCCCACTCGGTCCCCTCCCTACTTTTTTGGGCTTCCCCCCCCCCCACTCAACCTAAGGTGCCCAGAACATGCCAAATTTTTAGTATTTTTGGTCAAAGTTTTCAAAATTTTTCCGGCGTCGCCGGAAATTTTTGGTAAAAAATCGTCTATTTTGGTGCCAAAACTTAATTTTTGAGCACCTTTAAGCTTAGTTATAGCAGTATATAGCAGGCTTTTTAAATATATAAAACAGGCTATATAAAACAGGCTTTTTATACGATATTTTTGGCATTTTTAGCCCTTTTTATTCCCCCCCCACTTTTGGACCTCCCCCCACTAGTGGGGGGGGGGTCCCCCCCCACTCTTCCCCCCCCCACTTATTTTTGCCTAAAAAAATCCCCAGAGCTATAGGAAGAATATGAAGCTGGAAAAATTTTGTAAAACGTAAACGTGTAAAATGTAAAATACTAAAATTTAAAAAAACTGCCAAAGAAAGGAAACTTGCTTAAAATTATGGTTTGGCAACAATTATTGAATTTTAAAATTAAAACCAGATAGAAAGATTTCGGAAAAATAGTAAAAATAGAAAGAACAGAGCAATCATATTTAAACACAACGCCAAGACCAAAAAACATGAATTAAAAGCGGCGGTCTGGAGGTGGCAGCCTCCAGCAAAAGCTAGAGGTTTTCGGAAAATTCAAGCTTGACAATTTATTTTTCCGTGCGACTTTAGCAAAGATTTTGGATTATTCTTGTGCATTTTGTTGCCTAAACAGATTAATTATAACGTATGAGTATATAAGTATATCTACGACTCTGTTCAAAGAGTGCATTCAACTTCGTTGCAACTAATTGCATAAGCTTTCACTATTAGATATATATATATGTCACCGTAAAATTGTATAAAACGGAATTATTACGGTATAATTCCGTCTTGTTTCAGGAATTATACATAATTCCTGAAATGTTCAGGAATTTTGTATAACTCTTGTCATGATCTCCAAATTATACACTTTTCCGTCTAATGTTAGGAATTATACATAATTCCTGAATACATTCAGAAATTTTGCATAATTCCTGAACATTTTCAGGAATATTGTGGAATTCTTTATTTTTTCATAAATTTTGACCTAACGTATGTAATCTGTCTAACTTCCAAAAGTTAAGAGTTATTAAGTTTTACTATTCTGCTTGTGATTTCTTCCTCTACTCGGTACTTTAGTAAGCTTTAATAACTATTTTGCCATCACCTCACTAATCAGTCAAAATCATTTTGTGAGAACTATGCACTGACTATACTCGTTTAATTGCACTGGTATGGAATCGTCCGAAAAAGATCAATTTTACAAGAAACTAACCGACTTTTATAACGATAAGCCCAAAGGAAAGCCATATTTTGAAGCAGAATACCGGAATATCTTTACTCGAATCACAGATGCAAAAGCAAAGAAGGGCATAAAAACACCGGAAGAGTACTACCTTCTGAAAACGCTGTCAGCTTACGAGTTTGGAGATTCGAAGCGGTTGATCAAAAACTATGGCTGGAGTTGTCATTGAAGAGCGGGATGGAGTGTTCAAGATTGGATTATCTTCTGGTGTACTGGCAGGGTGGTACACAAAGGCAGATGTCATAAAGGCAGACTCAACATTGCTGAATCCTGAAGTTGTCCCGAAGGATACTATTGTTAGTCTGCGGTCAGCTGTTCGCGGAACATTTCAGGGACAAGGAGCTGCCTGGTGCGGATGCAAGCCAGGTCGTTTGCAGTGTGAAACAAAGCGATGTAAATGCAAAGCAAGAGATCACTTATGCAGCTCAAAGTGCCACCAGTCAACATCATGCAGAAATAAATAACTCATTCAAAAGCTATGAAATTCATCACTTATGAAGCGTTTAAAATTTTGGTTATTAAACTTATGATTAAAAATTACTAGATCGTTTTCAGTAATAACCATTGTGTTTTGCATACGTCAGGTCAAAATTTCTGAAAAATTCAAGAATTCTACAATATTCCTGAAAATGTTCAGGAATTATGCAAAATTCCTGAATGTATTCAGGAATTATGTATAATTCCTAAAATTAGACGGAAAAGTGTATAATTTGGAGATCATGACAAGAGTTATACAAAATTCCTGAACATTTCAGGAATTATGTATAATTCCTGAAACAAAACGGAATTATACATAATTCCGTTTTATACAATTTTACGGTGACATATATATATATATAAACTGTATCTAAAGTAAATATACAAGTACGCATGTAAGTATATCCACGACTCTGTAAAACGAATGCATACGTACGTATGTATGTATATAACTTCATACAGCACCAGTGCGTGGGGTTATTGTAGTGAGTACTTTAGGAACCACTTTAGGAAATTTGTGAGTGCAACTGTTACTGTTAAAATTTAGTTTATTAAATTAAGTTTTTATGCAATTAAAACGGCTATGTATATTACGGATCAGTACTGTCAGTACATATAAAAAGGGGGTCTGAGTTGGTGAGGGCTCCAATTTTCTGTAGGCCAAAATAAAATAAGCAAAACACTAAACACTAAAGTCGGCAAAAATTTGTACCCTCAAAATTTGCCTAGTATGAAAAATATTAGCTAATCCGACAAATTTTTAACCAAAAACATCATTAAAATTTGGCAATTTTTGGCCACTAGGTCGAGAAAACGAGTGCTTTACGGTGTGGGAGTAGCCAGACGCGGGGTTTAGGGGTTGAAACCCCCCTTCCTTTTGAGTTGACCAAATGAGAATTTCAGTAACATTTCCGTCCAAAGAATGTGAAACATTTTGCGACGTTTTTGTGGCGGCAAAGACAATAATGCTGTAAACAGACATTTTTACGACGTAGGTAAATATCCCTGTGAAAGTGCAGATGTTTGAAAAATTCTCCCTTACGGTTTCGAACTCCCCCCTCTGTAAAATACCCCCCTTTTTCAAAATCCTGCATAGGACCCTGACTGCGGGGAGCCGTAAAAGCAAAGGAACCCATTCCACCTAAAGACAGTTGAGGATCCCGATGGGAGCCCTACAAACCTTAAAGACTAGGAATTAAATCCTCCAAGAATTTGTGAAACAGAATGCACTGATATTATGCTAAAAGGGGAACCTGGAAAAACACTGTCCAATATACGTACCCTGAGTTTGACTCAGCATATGCACCAGGCGATGCCAGAAGCTGCGACTCACAGCATGCAACAGGTGCAGCTCCGTTATGGAACGGTCCGCAACCTAAACAAGAAAAACAAAATTATTTCAGTAAACCACACACCTATGCACAATGGGGGGGGGGGAAGGGTAGGGAACAAGAAAAACCCAGAAACGGGAACTAGAAAAAACTGATCTTTCTGGTTTGGAAAAATTCCATTGTTTTAGGGTAATCTGTGTAGAATAGTTTAGGAAAAATTCCCGACATTCCTAAACTTTATCGAAATTTATTAAGGTTAATAGTTATCTAGGTTTAAAAGCCTTAAGCAGCTAAATTTAGCTAAAGTCTGACCAAAAAATGTAGAAAGCGAAATTGTTTTCTTTATATCTCAAAACGCTTCAAGATAGCTACCACAAAGTATATATTTTCTGAACCGGACTGATGAGATCTTTCTTTTCGTAAAAAATTTTTTGAAATTTCCCGTGCGATTTCAAAGGGCGCCGCTTTTATATGTACAGAAGGATTGGTACATGGTACTGCCGAGATTTTTTCAGGAAAATTTTCCCCTTGTATGAAAGTGCTACACACCAAATTTCAACTTTTTTGGCTGAAAATTGCGTGAGATATTCAATTTTTTAGATTTTCAATTAAATTTAAATTTCGACATAGCGAGTCTAGCAGAAGTTAGTAAAAATTACACAATCATAAAGTTCAATCTAAGCTGAATCCAACGATATAAAGTTTTTGTGGCTACGACTTATATTGCGTCCGCAATGAATTTTTAAACAATTTCCCTTTTTTCAGCTGGTTTTTGGCTCCCTTTGATGTTGCCGCCTTGATATATAAGTCGTAGCCACAAAAACTTTATATCGTTGGATTCAGCTTAGATTGAACTTTATGATTATGTAATTTTTACTAAGTTTTGCTAGACTCGCTATGTCGAAATTTTGCGTCAAAAAGTGGTATTTTTCGAAAAAATCCACTTTCAAAATGTGAAATCTCACATATATCAGGTGAAAGCGGACGCCTAGGCGGTCCTGAAAATCTAATCGAAAAATTTTCCGTTGAGCGAGTCACGAGTAATAGCCAGTCAAAGTCGAAAAAGTGGCAAAGATCAAAGGATTTTGAAAATCTAAAAAATTGAATAACTCACGCAATTTTCAGCCAAAAAAAGTTGAAATTTGGTGTGTAGCACTTTCATACAAGGGGAAAATTTCCCTGAAAAAATCGCGGCAGTACCATGTACCAATCCTTCTGTACAGGCGCGTAGCCGGGGGGGGGGGCGAGGGGGGGGCATGCCCCCCCCCGAAATCGGAGACAAAAGAAAAATTTTTAACGACTAGCAGCAGCGCGAATAAATATTTCAAAATATTTTCGCCTGCGGCGCTACTTTTCGACAAAAATATCTCTAAAAGCTCCGGATTTTGCTTGAAAATTTCCACCAACTGTTTACTTGCGGTGGAAGTTTCAGAGCATTTTTAGCTTGCCCCCCTCCGAAATTTTTTCTGGCTACGCTAGTGCTTCTGTACATATAAAAGCGGCGCCCTTTGAAATCGCACGGAAAATTAAAAAAAAATTTTTCATGAAAAGAAAGATCTCATCAGTCCGGTTCAGAAAATATATACTTTGTGGTAGCTATCTTGACGCGTTTTTGAGATATAAAGAAAACAATTTTGCTTTCTACATTTTTTGGTCAGACTTTAGTTCTGGCATTATAGAAGCAATCTGAAGCCAATGTGGATATCGGAAAAGAGTAACATACTGGGACCGAAAGAATCGGGAAATAATCGGCAGTTTTTTTAGGAATTCGCAATTTTTCCGAAAGAAACTAAACCATGTTACACCCTAACCAGGGAGACAGCCATTGAACCCTGATCAAAGAAAACTGGAACAGAAACCCTCACTCAAATTATAACCTGAATATCAGGCAAAGAACAAAGAAAATAATATAATTTTTAAAAATCTAACCAACAGTAAATATTCTACGTGAACTTTTGGTACACAAGAACTAGGAAAAAATTTCAAAAACACTTTCTAGAAAATTCCTGTGCCCAAATGACCCAATAAAATTACTAAATAGCCTAAATTCAATTCGTGAATTTCTTCGTGAAGTCAGTCAGCTGTACTATGTACTATAATTCAAGCTCAGAATACTCGGCTGATTTTTTACGATTTGTCAAGACGAAAAATAATTCCAACACACAGAAACAACAGCTGCATTCCATTAAAACTTTTGACCGGACACTAAGATCTGCGCCAGTGTGGAAAAAGTTCATCTTAAGGGGGGGGGTCTAAGAATCCGCAAATACTGACTGCCTTTCACAAAATTTCGTTTGGCCAAAGTAACCTAAACACTGGTGGGTTTCTACAAAAATCATTCAAAAAACCTAAATCTTTCTTTAAAAATAGGTAATATAATATGTAACCATGTAATATGTAACCAAAAAATGGTTGAGAAATAATGAAAAAAGCCTGCCTGCAGTCACTAAGGCCGAAGCCTTAGTCCGAACGGGAGAGAGCCAATGGACCTGTTCGGACTAAGGCTTCGGCCTTAGTGACTGCAGGCAGGCGTTTTTCACTATTTCTCTATGATTAATGCCTTGTATCCTTCGTGGATCCGCCTGCTGGCTCGCGTTTACCTCATTTTCTTGATGCGAAAAATGGTTGAGTGGCAAAAAAATGGCAACAAAAATCATTCAAAAATAAGAAAGAAGAAAAAGTCATGTACCACCGAAGGTCCGAAAAATTCAGGCCTCCGGTGGGACTCGAACCCACGACATTTTGCGGACTAGGCAAACGCTCTGCCGACTGAGCTACAGAGCACAGTCTCATCAAGCTTTGTCGGAATTCGTGTACCAATGTACATGACTTTCACTACGTGAACCCCACGTAAGTAGTAGAATCATCAAGTAAGTAGAATCATTCAAAAAAACCCTAACTAGGAGATTGGAAAATTGGTTTTGCGACGAAAAAACACCGAAAAAAACCCGACCGAAGACCAACCTGACTGACATTTTCCAACTGTAACTGACAGAGGACAGAGCAGGGCGCATTGCCCCCCGACAGAACAAAACTGTGACACTGCATGGACAGGAGGGGCCGGGTCCGGAGCACAAACTCACGACGATGACTTCGACATCTACAATAATATATACTAAGACAAAAAGCAGGAAGAAAATACAAAATAAAATACAATTTAAGTCAAAATGAAAAATTACAAGGATGGAAGAATTCTCAAACTCTAGCAAATATTCAAAAAAAGAATAGGACAAAATCAGAAATTTTTCACCATCTTTTGACGCGCTTACGTCTCTCAGAAAAGGACTTACAAAAATTCCTCCAGTACAACCCAACCTCTAAAATACGGTACAAAAACAAATCAAAGATTCATACCTTCGCCAGAGCGTACCATCTTCGCCTAGACCCGAGGCCGCATAGCAAATCATCAGCCTAAGACTATGCTCTCCAACAGCATGGTCCGGAGCACAAAGCCACCAGTCCAACCTTAGGGTCTGGGCGGGTTCAAGCCGTCCCAAAGCAGAAGAGTTTGACCCACAAATTGTGGGATCGGATAAAATCTGTTGACCCTGATGTAGGACAGTGCAATTGTCACACAGCCATAGGAAACTGGTGGAAGGGTTAGGGGGTGGGGGTTGGGGGGCTGAAGTTTCCATGGGGGGCTGGGCTAGGGCAAGGGAAGGTTGAGCACTAAGCAGACAGATGTTATCCAGGGCGTAGCGACCTACATTGGTCAACTGGATCTGGAGTCGGAGCAACTGGCCGCAGAAAACTGTCTCTCGAATTGGCTCAATGTCAACCTGAAACAATATATACAACAATTCAAGAAAGAAATATATACAAGATCACAAATTTCACCAGAGCTGACACTCATAGACTGACTACCTCCCCTCCCAAAACCAAAGGATGCACTTTTTTGCTACCAAATTTCATCCAGAAAAAATTCGCTCAGCAGACAAAATTTCCACATTTTGCAATTTCACCGGAGATTTTTTAACTAAATTTTTGCTAACTTTTTGACCACATTAAATCTTTGCGAAAAGAATCCAACTTTTTACAGTGCATATGCTTGAAAAAAACTAGCGCAATGTTTAGCAAAATTTTCACCGCCCCCCCCGAATTTTTCTTGGAGGCCTCCTGCAAACAACAAAGAGGTCAAAGAAAGAGAGAGATTCGTAGATAGGTGTTTTCTAGGAGTTTATGTATCCCGTATTTATGTCATGTATGGACGCTTCAGGCAAGTCTTAACGTTTATGTATTAAACTGTACATTAAGTCAATGGTACTTAATACGAAGAATAACAAATATTTACTACTATGTGCTACAGACACATTCATACGAGTTAGGTGCATTCACTCGCTGACCACTCTGCCAGACTGATACTAGTATTCGGCGGGCGTCGTCAGTGGCGTACCGACATACTAGTTGCAGCTTTAGGTCTTTTGAACCCCCGGAGTAGAAAGGTATTGAAAAGCGTTTCTGCCCTGTGGTCCCATACACACGTGTTGTTTAGTGTATGCATGCAAGTAAAAACAAAAACAAAAACATTCCCCATTATATCATTAATATAATTATATCTATGGCCTGTGGCCAGTAACTTCATCGAGTGCCAGGAGGCACATAATTATGTCGGTGGCAAAAAGCCAGATTGCACAGTGGTTTTGATAGTCATTAGTTATATTGGTGGCGTGAAGCCAGTAATTGCATCTCTGGCCATATGGCCAGTAATTATATCTATGGCCTGTGGCCATTAATTACATCGAGTGCCATGCGGCACTTAATTGCATCAGTGGTGTGAGCTATTTATTTTAACTGGTTTTTTTGGTAAGTACTAGATGAATGTCCGTTGTATCAAATTTTGTGCAAATCCAACTTTTTTGTATTAATGTCCCACATGAATTTAGGCGAATCGAGAAACCGTCACTACACTGATGATCCGATAGCCGGTGGTTCAAGTCCCACCCGGGAAAAACAAAAAGTTTCTCAAATCCCCTTGAGCAAAGGACTACAGCTGTAATATCGGTTCGCCATGAGCTCCAGCCAGCCAAACCCTAGTTGTTGGTCGATTTATTAGGATAACCATCTATGTAGAAAGGTAACAGGAGACTGTGCAAGTATCGGGGTAAATACCAAATCATCATCTTCCCACAACAAAAAAACGAAAAAATTGTCATGGCAAAAAAAAACCGTTGCCATTCCTGTCACCATGTGTCGCTTTGGTCCCTATGCAAACGCAACGGCGCTAAGATCACGAAGTGTGATTAAAGGGCGCATAGGCGACCCAGCTATTATGTGTGACCGTTCTTCCTCACAGCTGTACTTTCTTAGCTGTGGCTTACTAGGACACAGCTGTGGCGACTGACACAGAGACACATGGCTGACGCAGACAGCGGTCAAGTACAGCACAGAGCTGACTAACATACAAATAGGCAGTGTAAGCGTGCTGCATCACTGAATCAGGTTTCATAGTGTTGGCGTAATGCTGTAGGGAAGTGGAAGCTGCCCTAAATTGCATGCAATGCTTTGTTAGTTTCCATATTATGACCAATATGTGTGTGCAAAATAGAGTGAAAAACGTCACTGCAGGCACACCAAAGGGTCAAAAAGCAAGTATTGGGGAAGATTTGAACCCCGCTATCTCTAGACAAGAGTTTACAATAGGAAGAGTAAGACACTGAGCGCATCCTAATGTATTAAATCCTGCGATATGCTCGAAACATTAAGACCGAAATGTGTGCGTGCAGGGCTTCTCAACGTGTATAAACATAGCACGCTGACATTTTTCAAAAACGGGCGTTTTTGTCAAATTACACACTATAATTTGGGTTAGGAAAAATCATACAGAAATAACTTTTATAGCATTATGCTGCGTAGAACGAGATCTTTTGAACGATATAAAAATAAAAATTATGTAGCACGGTTCAGATTATCTCGAACAAATCCGGCAAGAACATAAGGCGTTTTGAAGAATAATGATGAAACTACTGGAATTTTCGTAGTATTTGTGAGATCGCCTGAACCGAACTGCATAATTTTTAAATCGTTGAAAAGATCTCGCTCTACGCAACACAGGCATACAAAAATATTGCTGTACGTTTTTCCAAGCTCAAGTTTTTGCATTCAGTTTGACGAAAACGCCTTTTTTGAAAAATGTCAGCCTGCTATGTTTACACGCTGAGAAGCCCCTAGAGATTTCGGCCTTATTGTTTCGGGCATATTGCAAGCTTAATACATTAGAGTGTCTTAGTGTCTTACTCTTCCTATTATAAACTCTTGCTTCAGACAATCAACCAATGAATGTTAGCTCTAGTAGTAGAGCAACCGAAGGGGGGACGACACAACAAATTAACAAAAAACTCGTATATGAGCAGAATTTTTTTATGTATATATTGTATGTAGCAGCTAACATATGGGGGTCCATTCACATTTGAAATTCCATCATTAGGAGTTGCACCCCACCAGCATTAAATTTTTGATATTTTGAAGAAAAGGCAGAGCTACAGTAACGACATGTCACATCTGTCTTTACCTTTGTTAAAGCATTCTACATACAAATAGGCTAATCTTCCTGGATTTTTGGGGTCTTATCTCGATTACCCCCCACCACTCAAAATCCTTAAAACTTGACCAAGTGAGCTAAAATCTGGTATGGGTATGTTTTCCACTACGCTGAGTTTAAATATCACAAAATTTTTCGATTTCGCGAAATTCGATTTTTAGATTTCTAAGGTGGGACACCAAGGGAAACCAGTACTTTTCCTAAAACCCCCCAGAAAGAGAGAGGGCCTTGTTTGGTGGAAAAAAACCGTTGCCATTTACTGCCACCATGTGTCGCCTTGGTCCCTCTATGCTAACGCACAGCGTAGATTCACCAAACTCTGACCAGTAGGGGGCGCATAGGCGACCCAGCTATTGTGACCGTTCTGTCTCACAGCTGGACTATCTCTCCTTGCGGTCCAGCTGGGACTTACTGGGACACAGCTGTGGCGACTGACACAGTGACACATGGCTGACGCAGACAACGGTCAAATACAGCACAGAGCTGACTAACATATAAATAGGCAGTGTGGGCCTGCTGCATCACTGAATCAGGTTTCATAAAAAAAGTAGCAAACTTTTAGCATCAAAAATCTTTTATGTTGAAGTGAAATAAAATACTGACTCACTTTTACAACGGCGAGACTATAGTGGATTGCAGGGGCGCAGAAAGGATTTTGAAACGGGGGGAAGGGAGTTGTTTTTTAAGCTTATAAGTCCAAAATTTAAGCTGAAAAATCTTTGAAATTTTAAACTCAAATTAGTTTTTTGATGCCTTTGTCACAAAGAGGAGCGGGAATCCGAAAAGTAGAGGCCCCGACCTCCCCCTCCCGCTAAAAATGCCAGACTTTCCTGGAAATTTTAGTAAGCAAAAAGCTGAATCGAAAAACAGACGTCTGATTTGTGTTTTGCAACATCAAAACATCCACACAAACTCACAGACGAAAGATTTGATACATTTCATAAGTGTTGGATGGATAGTCATACGCTCTAATAAAGCAAATTAGCAGAAGCATCGGAAAAACTACCTAATTAAAATACACATTAAAGATTGTAAAAAATTCTGCTCACTAAACCCTATCGCCTAACCGGGAGCCTCCAAACCCTGCAGACAGGAAACTTGAATAGTAACCAGTTTCAAAAAACACTGTTTTTTGCGCCCCAACAAGGATGAAATTGGAATTGCAAGGAAAATCTGGAAAAGTACAAGGACGCAAATACAGTTTTGAGTCAAAACAGACAAAAGAGGTAAAACTGGTCAAATTTAGGCTGAAGGTGATAGATCTTTCGTTTTTGCCTGATAGACATCTGGGGTTTTTTAGGAAAAAATAAGTTGGGGGGGAAGAGTGGGGGGACGTCCCCCCACTAGTGCGGGGAATAAAATGAGCTAAAATGCCAAAAATACAGTGTAAAAAGCACGTTTTCTACATATACTGCTATATGTAGCTTAAAAGTGCTCAAAAATTAAGTTTTGGCACCAAAATAGGCGATTTTTGACCAAACAGTTCCGGCGAAGCCCGAAAATTGAAAATTTTGAGCCCATGGGGGGAAATATTTTATGTTCTTCCGAGACAGCAGCATGAAACGATCCATAAAAATGCCATTAAGTGAGCACCTAAGCTGAATTTAGGAGCGCTCCTAGGCTTAGGAGAATCTTTTGCAACGCGGCCCTGGACCTGTTTCTGACAGCAAGCACAGAACAGTGAGGTCCCGACCGGACATTATTTGTCCGGTTTGCCAAAATACAAGTTAACATGTGAAATATTTCACACTTTTCTGGCTATTGGCTATTTTAAGGCTCCAATTCGGCTAAACTGTCACAAGCTGGCAATCTGCTTTAACCCTTTTATAACCCTTTTTGCCCTTCTGGAAGAGAGGGTCTACTTTTTTCGTTCTCGCCGATGGGCTTTACCCGTTTTTGTCGGTCTGGGAGAAGTCTGCACCCCCCCCCCACCGGACTGTCAGGCTGTAACAGTTGAATCGGACTGCAGCCAATAGCCGTCAAAAGTGTCAAATATTTCGCATTTTAAGGGGGGGGGCTACGAACGGTTTTGCCCAACTTCTTCAGAGAGACCTACCTTTTGGCATATGATTAGCTAGCATATCAAGGTTAAATAGTCCGTAGTGGGCATTATTATATCTAACACACATCGATTCTGGCACTATGCCAAAGTCGAAATTTTGGTGCGAAAAGTGGGTTTTTGGAAAAAGATTTTCTGAACTCTGGTGGATTAACGGTTTGACCAATTCTGAAACTTTTTGCCACAAATGTTAACTGTTACTAGTGCTAAATATTAAAAGTATTCCGGCTTTCGAGCGTTGCTTCCTTCTTCAGCTATAACAGCTCAAAGTTTGAAATTTGACAGAAAGTTGCAATGAGACCGTGCGCCGTTTTCGATCTAATAAAATTGACAGCCCCTAGCCTACCCCAGCTTTTTACGAAATATTAGGCTCTAGTAGGGGCAAACTGTCTGTGAGTTTCGAGGGTTTTGGTTTTCTGGTTTGTGTGCTAGCTAACTTTTTGTTAAGAAATAACCCTTATTTTTAGGCCTGAAAAGCTAGCTAAGCGCAGTAAAAATGGGGTCAAAAAATTTTTTGTCTCCGATTTCGCCGAAAAGGTGGTTATAGGGGTTATTTGACCTGCTGAGTATGTGCTTACAACTGTCTTAGAGCTTTTTGGAGCGATAGCCATCCATACTTCGAGAAATCAATCTAGTATTTCTAAACACTGGAGCGAGGTTTAGTGACCTAGCTTTCTGCATATCTTGGTACACTCACTGGCCTGTAATGCGCAAAGTTTCAGCCGATTCTGCCACAGTAATTTGGAGTAATTGGCTCACATCTTCGAAATGGCACCAAATAACCGCGACAATATCGATAATGTAATCTAGCACTGCGAACTCAGGGATTAACAAAATCACGTCATTTTTACATAAGTTAAGGCAGATACTTGGAGTATTAATTGGAGCAAAGTTGGGTTCATTTGGTAAACCACAGGTCATTAGACGTTAGTTAACCTCCACCCGTATAGACCTACAACACCCAATTTTTCGCACTTTGATTGCATCTCACAAAAAAGTATACATGGATCTAAGGATTATTTTACACGATATCAAAGCACTATATGTCAATACTATTTCCGGAAAATTTGGATACCGTACCTTGCGCATAGCGAGCAGGGCGAGGCAAAGTTTGTGTACGTGTCATGTCGAGCTTTAGACCGACAACACCAACTTCTGATGGCTCCACAGGACGCTACGCTGCATGGAATTCTTTCAAACTTTAAACTATTTTACACCAAACCTAATACTATTATATGGCAAAAGACTAGCTAGCTTTTCCAACATCGAACTTTTAGTGAAATTCGTAGCCCCCCTTAACTTGCATTTTGGCTAACCGGGGAAATAAGGTACTGTTCGCGACCCTACTTTTCTGTGCTTGCTCTCATGAACTGGCCTAGGTTAATGGAACTTACATGGACCGTGGCATGTTGTTGGCTGGGAAAAACGCAATACCCCAGGGGCTGGAAAACGGGGTTGGAGGCTGGGGCTGGGGGGCTGGGCTGTATTAACTGTATTTGTAACAAAAAAACCGTTGCCAAATTGCAATCATGTGTCCGCCTTTCGAGCTATGAGGCGCTCTACGGTAGAGACACGATAGCGCGTAGCGAGCTATGATCCGCTCTACAGCAGAGACAAGATAGCGCACAGCTGAAGTGTGGGCCCCCACTTCAGCAGGGCCGATGACACAATGACACATGACTGACGCAGACAACGGTCAAACACAGCACAGAGCTGACTAACATATAAATAGGCAGTGTGGGTGTGCTGCATCACACAATCAGGTTTCATACAGACACAAGGTTACTGTAAACCGTAGTTGGTGAGAAAACTCAAATTTGTAGTTTTGCTTTTGTGAGAATTGATTTAGTGAGGAGACTTCTACTTATGAAATCTGTTAAGATAAAGATTCAAATTTTGTTTTCAATCGGGTTCAATTAGTACAAGTACATACACATTTATTGTGCACTATTTTTCTTCTATTAGAATATTCCATTAAGTGCACTGAAATATACAAGAATAAATAAATAAAAACTGCTTCCCCAAATAAAAGGCTATTATACAACTCTTTTGCACTTTTACTGTGTAAAGACTGTGCATATAAATCAGATAATACACAGTGCAGCGTGCGTATAACTAAGTTATACGCACGCTGCGCGCTGGGAGGCCTGACCCTAATCTAAGACGCTGAAGCATACAGTTCACTGCATGCTTCAGCAGTGTGTACAGCAGAGTTCCAACCTAGACAGCTCTGCTGCACACCAAAAAATTGGCCTCCCAGCCATGGCAACAATGCTGCCGCTTTACATTAAAATTTGTCGAGACATATCTGTCAGCTGCAACATAAACGAGTAAGGTTTCATCAATTGTGGATACATTTAGTCGTTGTATAAGTACTTTACAACACACCTTAGCGCTGTTCACTAATTTCTACTGCGCACGTCGCATATTCCCTTGAAAACCAAAGTTTTTGGTTTATAGTCGAAAATGATTAGGTCTCTAAAGTAAACTAATTGAAACAGGCCTTTAGCTGTTATATACCGTACATACGTCATTTTATTGGTGATTTAAGTACTAGTATAGTAAGTTGTTAGACCCCCAGGTTTTATTCACCGCTAATCTGAGCGAATAAAAAACCTATGTATTGGCTTTCCGTACCTTGAGTAGGGGCAGTTCATCACAGACGGTGGGACTGAGTCGCCGGTCAGCACCATAGACCACATTCATCCGCTCGTGTTTGGTGTTGTTCAGGCGACGGCCGCAGACCTCTAAATTCTGAATGCCAGTCACCTGAAAATGGAGAACAACAAAAAACCCAGTAAAAACAATTAACAGGGTCGTAATACTCAGCAAAACTTCTTGTGGAATAATTGAGAGCATAGGTTAACGTAACGCGGGGGGTCTGGGGGGGGCAAGCCCCCCCCTCCCCCAACCAGGACAAGGTACAAGCCCTAACGCCGTCGGGGACAAGAGGTAGCGGAAAAATGGCCAAAAGCAGGGGTAAACAAAAATAGAGGGGAAAATTTAGTTTTACACTAAAATCTTAAACGTTTAATTTAATTTAAACTAAAATTCTACCTAAAACGTTTAATGTTTCGGGAAAATCTAGCAAAATGTTGACATTTTTTTCTAAAAATTGAGGATTTTGGTGTAAATTTTAATAAAAAATCACTGTTTTTAATAACATTAGGGTTAATTTTTGAAAACTTTTACAAGCTTATTTTTGAAGTGCAAGCCATCCTGCAAAGTTCAGTTCAAGGTACAACCCCCCCCCCCAGAACCAGACCCTATGTTATGTTAATGTAATAATGTATGATTGAGGATCCAGAAAGTAAGTAATATTTGAAACCAATGGGGAGGGGGGAATCTGGAGGGGTCCTGCACAAAAGTTCCATGGAATATTTCGTAAAAAATCCTCAAATCTAAGTATCAAGACAACAGCGTATACATACAGAAGCCTAAAACTACAATTAGTTTAAACATTTGCTATCCCTCGCCCCCAATCTCTAGCTAGAAATTGGCACCACAGCAAACAACCAATTATTTAGTGCTAAAAACAGGTAATCTTGTACATAGTTACTCACCACAAAATCAGGATCAATGTTATCCAAGGAAATACTGATAGTAGAACCGGAAGGCATAGTGGAATTACTAGGACCACTGGTATTACCATCATTATCACAACCAGACAAACCATCCGGTAGTAAAGTGGAATTCACTGGGAAACTACTGTTATTGTTATTGTTTACTGTTAAAGTTTGAGGTACACCGCCACTGCTACTGCAAAGAGTCAACCCGTACTGTACACCCTGTATCTGTAGGGAGCCAAGACAGTGTGGTATTACCACTACAGAAATCTGAAACAGTAACAAATACAAAAATACAAAGACCAAACATGAAAAACAAAACCGTCATTAAAAATCAATGTCAATATTTAATTTTAATTAATCAACGAATGGGGTGTTTGAACTCAGTAAAAGTATGATTGTTTCTAAGCTTAATACAAGTACTCAAAACAGCTACGCGAAACAACTGCGGGAAAGATACCACAGTATTAAATACATACAGCTATCTTAGTATTAAATAAAACGTATGCACCTATGGCATGCCTCTAGGTAGCAAAATATATTCTAAGGATATTTTCTTGGGGGGGCAAAAGTTCGAAGGGCTAGAAAGGAATTTCGTGGGGGAGCAAGGCCGCACCCAGGGGGGGGGGGTTCAAGGGGTTTAGACCCCCCCCTTTTGGGATGACAAAATGGAAAAGTTTTGCTATTTTTATGGCAAAAACAGCTATTTTTAAAAAAATTTTCGCGCCTTCGGTGCAATAATTTACTTTTTGCAAGAACTTAACATCCAATGTACCATTTTTGGGCAAAAATGAAAAATTTCTTCAACTTCTGGGGGCTCCGCCCCCCAGACCCCCGTTGCATTTTACCTTGGACCCCCCCCTTTTCAAAATCCTGGGTGCGGGCCTGTGGGGGAGGGAGGACCCGCTAAACGTTTACTGAAAATATGTTAAACGCTGAGCTCGGGGGCCTGCTACCGGGCCCACTGTACCCCTAGCCAGTGTTTTTTGCTCAAAAACGCGTGTAATTACACACTTTTTCGGGAAAATAGCAAAAAATTTTGGCGACTGTGTGTAACGTTACACGGAAATTTTGGACAAGTTTTGCCAAATAGTGGGAACTTTTTCCAATGCGCATTAATTTGCTTCGCCCCCCAGACCCCCTTCCACTCCATTCCTTATATTAATTTTTGGTGTTGTATACGGAAAGAACTAGCTTTTTCTGTATACGTATATATATACAAGTAGGAAAAATGCTCCTTGCAGTCGCATGAAAAAGTTAATATGAGCTATGATGGTCAACATTTAAATGTGTCAAGGACAAGATTTAAAATGTTTAATATGAGCCAACATCTAAATAAGTAGAGGACAAGATGTAAACGGCTAATATGAGCCGCTACGTTTCTCTTGGGCTCATATTGACGCTCATTTAGCTTTTGCTTACTTTTAATCCAACACTGAAATGGCTTGCATGAATAACGACGCATAAACATTAATTTTGCAAAGCTGTACGTAAATGTTTTCTTCTCCACCGCTACATCCAAGTACACATTTAAGGCCACCATATAAGTCAACAAAATGAAACCGAAGTCCAATCTAATGAAGAAATTGTGAAATCTTGAGAAATCACATTTGAAGTTATCATCGTCATTAATCATGTCATTAATCATCACATTAATTCAATATTCTCAAGCCAATCAAATCGTTTATAAACACTGATGCTTATATGCCAACCGTAAACTGTATATATGTTTGCCATTTTAGTCGCGTCAATATGAGCCCAAGAGAAACGTAGCGGCTCATATTAGCCGTTTACATCTTGTCCTCTACTTATTTAGATGTTGGCTCATATTAAACATTTTAAATCTTGTCCTTGACACATTTAAATGTTGACCATCATAGCTCATATTAACTTTTTCATGCGACTGCAAGGAGCATTTTTCCTACTTGTCCTCCGTCTAGTTTTTGGGAACGCTGCCATAACTGTGGCAGCAGCAATCACAAATCCCACCAGTGAATTACCAATGCCCAATAATCTTTGCATGCAAAATTTCAGCCTTTCAGCTATCTCCAGTTGCTTGAACCAGGACCTGGTTCAACTCTGAACCAGTTGAACCAGATTTGGCCAGCCATGGGTCGGATCACCAAAGTAACACCACCAGTGAATTCCCCATGCCCAATAACCTTTGTATGCAAAATTTCAGCCTTCCAACTATCTCCAGTAGCTTGAACCAGGAACTGGTTCAACTTTGAACCAGTTGAACCAGATCTGGCCAGGCATAGGTCGGATCACCAAAGTAACACCACCAGTGAATTCCCCATGCCCAATAACCTTTGTATGCAAAATTTCAGCCTTCCAACTATCTCCAGTAGCTTGAACCAGGAACTGGTTCAATTTTGAACCAGTTGAACCAGATCTGGCCAGCCATGGGTCGGATCACCAAAGTAACACCACCAGTGAATTCCCCATGCCCAATAACCTTTGTATGCAAAATTTCAGCCTTCCAACTATCTCCAGTAGCTTGAACCAGGAACTGGTTCAACTCTGAACCAGTTGAACCAGATTTGGCCAGCCATGGGTCGGATCACCAAAGTAACACCACCAGTGACTTCCCCATGCCCAATAACCTTTGTATGCAAGATTTCAGCCTTTCAGCTATCTCCAGTAGCTTGAACCAGGAACCGGTTCAACTTTGAACCAGTTGAACCAGATCTGGCCAGCCATGGGTCAGATCACCAAAGTTACACCACCAGGGAATTCCCCTTGCCCAATAACCTTTGTATGCAAAATTTCAGCCTTCTAGCTATCTCCAGTTGCTTGAACCAGGACCTGGTTCAACTCTGAACCAGTTGAACCAGATTTGGCCAGCCATGGGTCGGATCACCAAAGTAACACCACCAGTGACTTCCCCATGCCCAATAACCGTTGTATGCAAGATTTCAGCCTTTCAGCTATCTCCAGTAGCTTGAACCAGGAACCGGTTCAACTTTGAACCAGTTGAACCAGATCTGGCCAGCCATGGGTCAGATCACCAAAGTTACACCACCAGGGAATTCCCCTTGCCCAATAACCTTTGTATGCAAAATTTCAGCCTTCTAGCTATCTCCAGTTGCTTGAACCAGGATCTGGTTCAACTCTGACCCAGTTGAACCAGATCTGGCCAGCCATGGGTCGGATCACCAAAGTAACACCACCAGTGAATTCCCCATGCCCAATAACCTTTGTATGCAAAATTTCAGCCTTCCAACTATCTCCAGTAGCTTGAACCAGGAACTGGTTCAATCTTGAACCAGTTGAACCAGATCTGGCCAGCCATGGGTCGGATCACCAAAGTAACACCACCAGTGAATTCCCCATGCCCAATAACCTTTGTATGCAAAATTTCAGCCTTCTAGCTATCTCCAGTTGCTTGAACCAGGATCTGGTTCAACTCTGACCCAGTTGAACCAGATCTGGCCAGCCATGGGTCGGATCACCAAAGTAACACCACCAGTGAATTCCCCATGCCCAATAACCTTTGTATGCAAAATTTCAGCCTTCCAACTATCTCCAGTAGCTTGAACCAGGAACTGGTTCAATCTTGAACCAGTTGAACCAGATCTGGCCAGCCATGGGTCGGATCACCAAAGTAACACCACCAGTGAATTCCCCATGCCCAATAACCTTTGTATGCAAAATTTCAGCCTTCTAGCTATCTCCAGTAGCTTGAACCAGGAACTGGTTCAACTTTGAACCAGTTGAACCAGATCTGGCCAGCCATGGGTCGGATCACCAAAGTAACACCACCAGTGAATTCCCCATGCCCAATAACCTTTGTATGCAAAATTTCAGCCTTCTAGCTATCTCCAGTAGCTTGAACCAGGAACTGGTTCAACTTTGAACCAGTTGAACCAGATGAACCAGGCGAGATACGGTGTCGGCACTATGCTCAGCGTGTTCAGCGACCCCGATTTACTATATATGGGTACCACCCCAAGGCCGAAAAACGCTGTTTTTGCCCGTTTTTAGACTATTTTCAAATTTTCGGACTTAGAAATTTTTCAGCTTGAAGGTGTCCAAAAACGCTATTTTTCCCATTTTTGACCATCTATAAAAATCGAACCAGATCGAAATTCGGAAAAAAAAACATAAACTTGCTAAGTACCATTGCCTAGATATTCAAAAAATAGTATAGAAAAATTTTTGCTATGGGCCGTTTGAAAAATCGAGTTAACACAAAATTGACAAAAATCATGCTGAATACAGAGAAAAAAAAAAACCCCACTTTCAAACCCGTAAGAGAAAGTCGATTTTTTCAAAGTTCATTTTTTCCGGGCAAGTTTGGTATCATTCGAAAGCTCTCGGCCTGGAGATTTCAAAAATGTAAATATTAGCTCCTAATTCCTTCCCGTTAATTAGTTATGCCTAATTAGCACTTTTCAAAATCCGCAAAGTGCCTTTATAGCTCATATTATGGGGGGCTCTCCGAGCACCCCCATGATATAAACTTAGCAATCGGTTCGTATTTTCTACACTTTGTTCATTCATTCACGTCTCTTCATATGAATTTGCGTTTTTAATTTTAATAAATTTTTAATTCGCTCTATCAAGTCAAAATCCATCCCATCCCAACTAAATCTTGTTGCTGCTTTTCCTTTCTCTAGGTACGTAGTACCTACCTATGACAGGGTTCATGCGGACGTTTCAGTTTCAATTTCCAGGTTTTTCCAGGGTTTTAGCGGCAATTTTCCAGGTTTTGTATTATTAAATTTTGAACAAATTAGTGTCAATCTGGAGCATGTTTTGGGGTACCAGGAAATTAAAACCAGCGATGCGCTGGTCCCAAGCCCGACAACTAGACCCTTGTCCCGACATAACTAAAGTAATGGTAAATCTGGGCCGGGTTTTTCCGGAAAAATGCAGAAAACTAGTTTTTCGGGTTTTCAGTATTTTTTGTTTTTCGATAACCCCAAAGGCTTTAAACTGATTCTGGAGCGCTAAAAAAGGGTAAATTTTAATGAATTAAAGCGTTAAACAATATTTTAAAGCTACAAATATAAATCTAGACCATAGGTTAACGCGGGGGGTCTGGGGGAGTCCAAGCCCTTCCAACCCGGACAAGCTACAAGCCCTATCGCCGTCGGGGACAAGAGGTAACGAAAACATGGCCAAGAACAAAAAACAGCCGGAGAAAATTAGTTTTTACAGTAAAATTTTAAAAAATTTGCGGCTTCGCCGAAATTTTTTAGATAAAATGTTTAAGTTTTCGGGGAAATTAGGCAAAATTTTGAAATTTTTTCCAAAAATTCAAGATTTTTTGCAAATTTTGACAAAAAATTGGTATAATAAAATTAATTTTTCGAAAAATTTTACAAATTTTTTCTTGAGGAACGAGCCCCCCTGAAAATTATTGTTCAAGGTACAAATCCCCCTCGAAATTTTTTGGGGACAAGCCCTCCCCTGGACCCGACCCTATGTTAATATCTGATCTAGACCGTTTCAAAAAATTTTTAGAACTTTTCAATTTTTCAAATGTATTTCAAAAACTTTCGGACAATTTTCAACAGTTTCGCAAAATTCTCCTAAATATTTGAACTTATCGGGTTTTTTTCGGTGCCCATCGTGCGGCAACTATATGCATTCTCAGTCAAACTTTTGGAAACATGAAGGCTAATATGAAATAGGTTAAATCTTTACAAAACCTGTAATTCGTTAATATCCGAAAAAACTAGTATTAAAGTGTTAAAAATACAAATCTAGTGTTAAAAACTGTAAAAAAACCTCTTGAAAAGTCTAAAAACTACATATATAATGACTAACGAATGTAAAATTGTTTGCAATTTACAAAAATTTACAGAAATCGCTTCTCCGCGTTATAAACGCAATAAAAGCACTTACCGTATTATGCCAAACAGTGGCCCACCCAATAAAACGCCCACGGGCGTTTTTTCGGGGGGTGGGCGCTTTTTTGGATTTCTCAATGCTCAATTTTATGAGTTTCAAAACTAAAAGTTTGTGAATATAGTTGTAACTGATTGAGCTATTTGAAGGCTTAGAATCAGTCGTAATGTTCTTTGAATAGACATGGGAGCAACTGAACTTGTCGAGAAAGTTGTAGTCCGCAGAAATGTATCTAATTTTTCGAAAACGGGAAAGGCAGTAATTATAAGACGGTTTCCAGAATATAGCCCATGGGCGTTTTTTGTGGGGTGGGCGCTTTTTTGGATTGCAAAAATCAAATCCGAAATTCCCGAATCCGAAAAAACGCCCATGGGCCACTGTTTGGCATAATACGGTAACGTCGAGTTTATGCGTTCTTAGCTGATTATAAATCAGATTAGAGAGTCTTAGCCTCATTTTACGCACCGTGCTCGTTGAATTATAATGTTAAACTATGAATAGCAGACGAAAAATAGATACGCAGGGGCACTAGCGTAGCCAGAAAACATTTCGAAGGGGGAATGCAAAAATTATTAGGGGGTCTGGGGGCGGCACCCCCTATAAGCTGAGAATTTTTTTTATTTTGTGACCTTTGTGGAAATTTTACAGAGCATTCTTTGAAATTAAAAGGCACAGTTGAAGCACCCAAACGATGTAAAAGCTGGTGAAAATAGGGCATTTGATCTCATTTTGGGCTACGAAACACGTACTAAGATAAAAAATGCACAATTTCGCGCCGAAGGCGCAAAAATGCTTTAAAAATGGGCATTTTCCAGATGGCACGGAAAAAATTTCGAAAAAAATTTCAGTATAATCTTCGGTAATCGTAATTATGGGCAATGTTCGCCTTTTAGGGTAAAATTTTCAGATTTCTGTGTTATGAAAATAAAATTTAAAATAACAAAGTTTAAGGAAAGGCGTATTGCTATAAAACATATTACATACAATACTAAGTAGAAAACTATGCATATGTACAAACCATGAGTGAAAAGCTGACAAACCGGGCTAAACAAAATCACAATTCGGACATTTTTTCAATTTCAATGGTAAAAATAAAAAATTAGGTAAAATGTTGGAATCCATCAGCAAATTCCAGGTTTTTCCAGGTGTTTACCCAAATTCCAGGTTTTTCCAGGTATTTCCAGGTTTTTCCAGGTCGCATGGACCCTGCTATGAATGCAACTCTTTGCGTTATAATTGCTTAATTTTTTAACTTTGTCGTGTTGATTTGGTGAAGCGTTTTCGATTCGAAATCGGTGAAGCGATTTGAGTTTTCCATTTTCACTTATAAAGAAGCTGCTTCGAAAACACCTCGAAATAATTAATTCCAATTAACAATAAACTTATGGTGGTACGTGGTAAACAAAACGGGAGAAAATTAGAAATTTTTACGTAGTTACACACTTTTTTCTGAAAAATAGCAAAAATTTTTGGCGAGGTGTGTAACATTACACATAGGCCGTCGTCGAAAAAAACACTTCCCCTAGCGGAGCCATTTTTGAAGCATACAACAGTATAAAAGTTGGCTACCCACAAATATGCAGGTCGGAAAGTTGAAAAAAAAACCGGAGTAGAATTCTCCGGCGGAAAAATTGATGAAAATACATAGCTTACTGTAATCTCTTCATGCGGACCAATGACCACCGGCTCATGAACACACGTTTCCACAATGCTATTATTCTGGAACAACATGCAAAAATAGACTCCACAACAAAATTATACACTCATAGAATGAAAAAATGTGAAAAAACACAACAACCCGCCTGTAAACTTTACTATTATGCCATCGCATTAATAGATTTATTTATTTATTTATTTATTTATTTATGCACCGTTATTATTGTACTGTGCTTTCGTGTATCTTCAGGCTGTTAACGAAACGGCGTTACATCACACATCAAGGTGTCAATTTGAGAAACAGCAAGAATACTTTAGAGACAGATTTAGTGGTCAAAAAGGCAAAAAACAGTACAAAATCTACAAAATCTACAAAAATGTTTGGAAAATTATTAAAAACAATTTTTCAGGGCAAAATTTGGTACCAAGGGGCACCCTTTGGCTTGGAAGGGCCTAATTTTATAGGAGAGGCCCCAACCGCCCCACCCCACCCCAACTAGCATAAACCCAGAAGTTAGAGGGGACCGCGTACCTTCTGCGGTTGATTGGGTTGATTTGAGAAGAGCGCTCCGTCATCGGAGCAAGTGAATTGCCACAACAGGAATAGATTCGTTACTCCTAGTGGGGCCAGCAGGGGATTGCGAACCAACAAATCCACCGTAAATGGCTCTAGAAAAATGAATGAAACCAAAAAAGAAGTTACCGTTTTTGCATGATTAAAGTTAATAAAAAGATGGAAATAAAGATGGAAATAATATACAGCTCGAGAAATGTTAAAGCTAATATCAAACATAACACAAAACTACGTTTACTTCTTTAAAGTGCACGAGTGGAATAAAACTAAACATTTTGGAAGAACACATTTTATAGCTTTTTACATCGGTGGGGAAAGGACCAGTGTTTTTTTTTGCTCAAAAAAGTGCGCAATGACACACTTTTTTTCTGAAATGAGCAAAAAATTTTGGGCTTGTGCGCACGCGTGCGCACCTTTTCTAGCGACACGGAGAGAAAATTACTAAAATTTAGTTGCTCAAAGTGCTCAGAAAAATTGCTCCTGGCTCTCAGTTTCACAAAAAATCTCAAATTTTTCCTGGGGGCTCCGCCCCCAGACCCCTGTCTATACTTGCCTGCTACTGGTTTATCGCTAAGTTGGGACGGTCCCAACTCCGACCTCGATAGGTCCGACCTAACTTTCAGTAAACATGCTAGCATTAATATACAAGCACCTATGGCCTACAGGACGTGTGATTTTCTAGCTTGTATGTGCAACGCGCATTACATATTCAAGTTATGAAATATATAACTGATTGCTAAATTTTAATTTTAGTTTGCAGTTTTTGGAGAAGTGTACAAAACTTTAACAAGAGGTTCCGTGGCAGCTAGGTTTACCATACGTATCCGTGTTTTTCTACCTACCGACCGTTCAAAAAGCATTTAAAAATAGAGATGCTCTGGACTGAGCCCTGGAAATTACTGAGTCAGATGTCGGAATCATTTTCTGAAAACTGCGTAATTTTCGATTAAATTTCAAACTAGCGTGTATTTTTATTTTTATAAAAAGCAGTGAGGATTCTTAGCTGGAAAACAACTTAAAAATTGCCAAAAGGTTTCATCATTTTGCTAAGTTTACAGAATAAAAATTTACTTTTATATCAATAAAAGTTGAAGATTATCATGTATACGTAGTTAAATGGTTGCTATTTTTTAAAAAGTATTTTGCATCTGCGCCCCAGGCCCGTCGTTGCAAAATTAGGTGAGTTTGCATTTGCAAATTTATTTAGCCATTAAGTTCTGGCATCTTATAATCAACAGTTCTGAACATTGTAGAAAGGTCATGCAAGTACTAATAAATGCAAAACAGAAATTTTATGCTAAATTTTATCATTTTTCCAGCTATGCGCACTTTTTTTGGAAATTGCGCAAAAAATTTTGGGGCAGTGCGCAGAAGAGCGCAAAAGTGTCCGAGCAAAAAAAAACACTGGAAAGGACCCACACAACATGGGGGACATTTTTTGGGAAAATTTTCAGTTTTTGTGAAAAAACTGAAATGACTAATTTTAAGCGTTTTGTTAGCTAAAATAGCGAAAATTCCTTGAAAAATCCTGCGAAACCTGAAATCTTTTGAGAACTTAGAGTAAAAATAGTATAATTTGACAACTTTTTTGGGTTAAGGTCTGGTGAGACTGGAATTTATGGGGCGACATTTCATGGGGGGCTTCTCGAATAGCCCCCCCACAAGAAATAAGCCAGAGATGTAGTTTCATTGATTCTTCAGCTTCATCTAAACCTGATAAGCTCTACTCAAACCCTTCCATAAAACTTTCTTACACTAACCCTATTGAAATAAAGAAGAAGAAGAAATTTAACAAGAACAAAAAGTGCTCCTTCGTCGCATGTAAAATACATATGAGTCTTCGTAGGCAGGTTGTACATAAACAAAAACTAGCCTGTGAAATACATAATGAGTTCCGTAGGGAGGTTGTAAATTAAGGAAAACAAGTTGCAACCGCTTAACATATGAGCCTGTCCTACAACGAGGCTCATATTGGCGTATGTCATAATACGAATAATTTGCAGATTTACTTTTATATAAATACATACTGCATAAAGCTTTTCATTACAAATTATCCTTCATATATATAATGTTGATCAGTCATTATAGTGTGCATATGCTCAATACGGTACGCCATGAGGCGCTCTGACTCACAGCCAAGAGGGAACGCATTCTGCGTATGTACAATGTGAAAGTGTTTCGAGAATGCATTAGAGGTGTGCCATAGTGTTTCAGGAAACAGGTTGCATGCACAGTTCAGCTTGAGCAGTCGTAGTTCAC